>PVJN01013961.1:0-47710 GCA_004026805.1 Lasiurus borealis | reverse complement strand
GGCCATGAGGGGAGGGCAGTTGGGGGTGACCAGAACTTCAGGAGAGGCAGTTGGAGGGGGCAGGCCTGCAATGGAGGGCAGTTGGAGGCACCAGGCCTGCAGGGAAGGGCAGTTGGGTGGGACCAAGCCAGCAGGGGAAGGCAGTTGTGGGGGACCAGACCTGCAGGGAAGGATTGTTGGGGTACCAGGCCTGCAGGGGAGGGCAGTTGGGGGGACCAGGCCTGCACCGGAGGGCAGTTTGGGTACCAGGTCATCAGAGGAGGGCAGTTAGGGGTGACGAGGTCTGCAGGGGAGGACAGTTAGGAGAAACTAGGCCAAAAGGGGAGGGTAGATAGGGCAACCAGGCTGTCAGGAGAGTGAAGTTAGGGGTGAGTGAGCCTGCAGGGGAGATACAGTTGGGGGGGACCAGGCCTACAGGGAAGGGCAGTTGGGGATGACCAGGCCTGCATGGAAGGGCAGTTGGGGATGACCAGGCCTTCAGAGGAGAAAGTTAAGGGCGACCAAGTTGGCAGAGGAGGGTAGTTAGAGGCAATCAGGTCAACAGGGGAGCAGTTAGGCGTTGATAAGTCTAGCAGAGGAGTTGTTAGGGGATGATCAGGCTGGCAGGCAGAAGCAGTTCTGGGCAATCAGGCAGGCAGGTGAGTGGTTGGGAGCCACTGGTCCTGGATTGTGAGAAGGATGTCCGACTGCCTGTTTAGGCCCCATCCCACTAAGATGGGGCCTAAACAGGCAGTTGAACATCCCTTGAGGGGTCTCATATTGGAAAGAGTGCAGGCTGGGCTGAGGAACACCCCTTTTCCCCCATGCATGAATTTCAAGTACTGGGCTTCTAGTCTATATATATAAAAGGCTAAGCAACCAGCCAACTGGCCAACTGGACTGTAGATATGACACGCACTGACCACCAGGGGGCAGATGCTCAATTCAGGAGCTGCCAATTGACAGCAGCTTTGCAAAGTGCTCTCTTGCACTCTGGGACCCTTTGGGGGATGTTGGACTGTAGGTTTCACCCCAATCCCATTGGGCCAGGCTGAGGCACCTCACCTGCTGGAGGGACACTCTGCTCACTCCACAGATGACCTTGGAGCCCCGGCACTGTTCCAGGTTCGTCTGGCCAGCTGGCCAGGGAGAGACTGCGGGAGGTTGGCTCCAGCGTGTGTCCAGCTCATCTTGCCCAGTCCCGCCCCACCAGCCACCTTCTAATTAATTTCCTTTCAGTGTGCACAAAACTGTACACTGGGTTTCTAGTTGTTTCATGTATTTTGTCCAGTTGTTTTGTATTTTTTAAATTTATTTTTTTAAATATCTTAGACAAATAAATAAATCCGTATTGTATTACTTCATCTTGGCCAAATATGGGATTTTTAATACAATTCAGATTCTGTCCAGTTAATTTCAGCTGGAGCCCAAGATTCTGAATTTCTAAGAGACTTGAGTTAATATTGATGCTTCTGGGAAAAGGTTACTTTGAGTAGCCAGGGTCTCTAACTATTCAGTTGAAATATAACAAGCTACATATGTAATTTAAATTTTCTAGTAGTCAAATTGAAAAAAAAGCTAAAGAGATAGGTGAAACTAATTTTAATAGTATATATATTTTTTAACCCAGTCTACCCAAAATGTTATCACAACATGAACTAAATATAAAAATATTAATGGGACATTTTATTTTTATTGTACTGTTTTGAAATTTGGTATGTATGATAGAATTATAGCAATTCAAAATTCAGACGCTCCTTTTTCAGACCTGAAATACTTGTTCTATATTTAGATTTCATTAAGTTTATACAGGTATACCTCATTTTACTGAACTTCACTTTATTGCACTTTACATACATTGTATGTTTTTTACAAATTAAAGGCAAGACCCTCCCTTATATTGTGTTACTTACTTTATTGTGATGTTTTGGAACTAAAAACATAGTATCTCTAAGTATGTCTGTAGTTGAGAAAGATTTGTGTAACTAAGTTAAAAACATACGTTTTCAAGTAAGTGAGTCAAGTGTCAAAAATAAATTTTCTTAATATTTATGTCCAGATTGATAAAACTAGTTCATCTATTTTAGAAGACTTGATTTGACTTTTTGAAACAAAAGCATATATATTAGTGTATAGGTTTCAGAGAGAGGAAGGGTGAGGGAGAGAGAGAAATATCAATGATGAGAATAAGTGATCAGCTGCCTCCTACATGCCTCCTACTTGAGACTGAGCCCACAACACAGGCATATGCCCTTGACCAGAATCAAACCCAGGATCCTTCAATCTACAGGCTAATCCTCTATCCACTGAGCCAAACCCCAGCTAGGACCAAAAGCATATCATTTTTTTAAAAACTATTTTTATTGATTTCAGAGAGGAAAGGAGAGGGAGAGAGAGATAGAAACATCCATGATGAGAGAGAATTATGGATTGGCTGCTTCTTTCACGTCCCTATGGGGCATTGAGCTCACAGCCTGGGCACGTGCCTTTGACAGGAGTCGAACTCTGGACCCTTTAGTTCACAGGCCAGTGCTTTATCCACTGAGCCAAACTGGATAGGGCAAGCATATAATTTTTAAAGCTATGTTTGCTTGCACTATATAAATTCGCTAACTTACACCAACTCATAATTACTGAAATCAAAGTCAAAAAGATATTGTAAAAATTCAGAATTAACTCTAAATTTATCAGTCTCAATAAAGTGTTCAAATTTTTCTTATAGATTTTAAGAGAATTTTATATAATGCTCCTAATTCCAATTAAATCTTCTCCATACTGATTTAACTTAAAAATATATAAAGCCATTATATTTTACTTGTCATATGAAAAGTATACATTTTTTTAAACAGCAGCTACTTAAAATTTTTATTTATTGATTTGAGAAAGAGAGAGAAACATTGATTTGTTACTCCACTCATGCATTCATTGATTGATTCTTATATGTGCCCTGACTAGGGATTGATCCCACAACTTTGGCATGTTGGAATGACACTCTAACCAACTGAGCTAGCTGGCCAGAGCCTGAAAAGTATAAACTTGATATAAATTCTCATATTTGTCTAGCTATGTCATAAATAAGCATTTCCTTTTCTTAGAGCTTCACATTTAGTTTGTTTATATGCAATGTGAGATCTATGAGAAATATAAATCACACTGCTATATTATTTTTGGTCTTTATTATTTGGCAAGCATTCTTTTTGTTTAAAGAACATTGTGGAGTTAACTGTACAGTGAATTTTTGCAAAACTGCCATTACTCATCCAAAGATCATTGTAAAAGATGTGTTTATTGAATTCAGTGTCTTCAATTTCTTTCAACAATTCTGTAAACTGTTGGTAAGCTTAGTATTTATATGTGTATATTGAATAATCTAACAATATTGATGACAGTTTATATAAACTGTACTTCAGCAAATTGGCTATAAATTAATATCATCTACACTAATAAAAGAAAAACATGCAAATTGTACCTGTGCTACACCCACAAGCCATGCCCACCAGCCAATCAAGAGCAAGCATGCAAATTAACCCAACCAAGATGGCTGCAGCCATGGAGCAAGCGGGAGGCTTGGGTTTCCCACAATGAAGGAAGCCAAGGTTCCTGCAGCCCTGGCCTGCACTGGCCTCCATTCAAGGCTACAAAATTTCAATTATAGAAGATAAATAAATCCCAACAAAAATGGTGGCAGCCACAAAGATGGAAAGAACAGAAGGTTGAGTTGCCCCTAGCGATGGAGAAAGCCAAGTTTCCTGCAGTCCTGGCCTGCCCTGGTCTCCACTCAAGGCTACAAAGTTTCAATTATAGAAGATAAATAAATCTCAGAGATACCAGGGCCTCTGCTTGGGTTGCCAGGGGGCATGGCCAGCCTGCAAATCACAGGACCTTCGCCCAGGCAGCCCCATGCACCAAGGGAACCCCCACCCTAATCTGGGACAACCTTCAGGGCAAACTAGCTGGCCCCGACCCATGCACCAGACCTCTATCTTATCTAATAAAAGAATAATATGCAAATTGTCTATTACTCCAACACACAAGATGACTGCCCCCATATGGTTAAAGATGACTGTTCCTAGGTGTACAAAAGATAGCCACCACAAGATGGCCAGCAGGGGAGGGCAGTTGAGAGGGATCAGGCCTGCAAGGAAGGGCAGTTGGGGGCAATCAAGCCTGCAGGTGAGGGCAGTTAGGGGTGACCAGACTGGCAGAGGAGGAAAGTTGGGGGCAACCAGGCCTGCAGGGAAGGGCAGTTGGAGGGGACCTAGGCCTACAGAGGAGAGGGCAGTTAGGGGTGACCAGGCCTGCAGGGGAGGACAGTTATGGGCAATCAGGATGGCATGGGAGTAATTAGGCATCAATCAGGCTGGCATGAGAGTGGTTAGGGAGTGATCAGGCTGGCAGGCAGAAGCCGTTAGGGGCAATCAGGAAGACAAGCAGGTGAGCAGTTGGGAGCCAGCAGTCCTGGATTGTGAGAGGGATGTCCAACTGCCCGTTTAGGCCTGATCCAGGTTGGTCCCAGATTGGAGAGGGTGCAGGCTGGGCTGAGGGACACCCTCCCCCTAACCCCCCCTCCCCCCTCCCCTGCCAACCCCCAGTGCACAAATGTCATACACTGGTCCTCTAGTATAGTAGATAAAAGCACTAATAGAAATACAAGTTTTTTGTTTTGAAGGTCGAGTAAGTCTGGTTTTTTGACCCAGCATAGTTGGAACATGCTAGTAGTTTGTCATGATAAAGCTTTTTGTTTTCATATACACCTGAAATTATTCTTTGACAGATGTAATATATTTAAAAGTACCTATGCCATGATTTTTTTAGGTTGCAAATTGACAATATCTCTCATAAACCTTGGAAATGTTTTGAGACAAAAACATACTCAAAATACTAACTGCAGTGTCTCTTATTTTACACTAGAGGACCAATGCCCAGATTTATGCTCTGGTAGGGTCTGGCTGGCCTGTCCTGATCGGGTTGATTGGGCCCAGCCAGCAGGGGTGGAGGTTGGGGGCAGCGGGGGACATTCAAGGTTGGCTGGCCAGCCCTGTCCCCTGGTCAAACTCCCAGTCAAGGAGACAATTTGCATATTAGCCTTTTATTATATAGGATTACTCATCTAAACCTAAAGAAAAATATTAGAGGTTTTTCAAATTTAGAATTTATTACCTTCATATTATCAGAAAGGTATTATATGGGCAATTATTTGGTTGCTCAATTAAAAATCTGTCACTTTTTGTACAATATCTTTTTTATCTTTTCTCATAATTTTCTGACAAAGTTTCTATAATTAAAAATGTCTTTCACCATCTCCCTATGTAAAAATGGTGGTTAGTTTTGTTGTTACCATGCAAGAATCCAAGATGTTTTATTGTTGGCCAAATTACAAGCTCAGATTTTATTAAGAATCATTAAAAAATTAAAAAAATATATTTTTGTTGGCCATATAATTCTGATTTCAGTTGACCAATTTCATTGATTTCTTTTTGAGTATTAAATTGAAATTAAGCATCAGATTCACTGTGTCTTTGCTGAAGTTGTCTGCTTTATCTTTGAATTTTTGACGTAATAAACAGCATTTTCATGTTGCTCTGATATCGCAAATTATAATTGTCATTGGTCTTGACATTTTTTCCTTCCATTCCCTTTTTCTTTTATTGTTCTGATCATAATACTAGCTTTTGTATCTTCACTTGATTTTATGGCAGAATTTAGAATTGGTTTAAATTGGGAAATTTTACTACATGTATTTTATAAACTAGGAAAATAATTTAATCAAATATTTTGTTAAAATAAGTATTTCAATTTAAATACTAATTGTGATTTATGAAATTATCATGATAATTTCTACTGTCTGCATAATATATTCCAATGAACACATGATAATGTTTTATCAGTGGGTACAAAAAAATCATTTAAACTGAATTATCTTGTTAACACCAAAATAGATCAGTGCTTGTTTGGGTGTAGAGTCATACAATGCCATACACCAATACCATCTTAAGCAATATAGCAAGCAGTTAATGTGAAATATAGCCCAGCTCAATGGTTGAGCATAGACCCCTGAACCACAGGTCAGGGTTTGATTCCAGGGCAGGGCACATGCTCAGGTTGTGGGCTCAATCCCCCCAGTGCAGGAGGCAGTCAATCGATGATTCTCTCTCATCACTGATGTTTTTCTCTCCCTCTCCCTTCCTCTCTAAAATCAATTAAAAAATCTTTTTAAAAAAGTGAAATGTAGTGCTCCCAAAGTAATACATTTGTGTTTAACAGGAAAACATTTTACACTGCTTCTGTTTTTAAAAACAAATACAATCAATTAAAATTAATTAAAATTTCACATTCATTTCCTCAGTTACACACGCCACATTCCAAATACATATAGTTTTATGTGGCCAGTGGTTCTTGTATTGCACAGGGCAGGCCCGGGGCTGCTCACATTTAAATCTAGGGACCTCACGTCAGCACCTGTAAGGTTTCTCACTTTTTTTACTTTGCAGATGCTGCTTCCTTGTCTATTTCCATAGCACCCAGGAATTCTAGGAATACAGCAAAGGAAGTCTTGTATGATTTGTGGTCTCTGAAGGATCTGATGAGCATGCCTCGAAGGTTGGACAACTTCCTACTTTGCTAGGCTATGAGGACAAATCTTAGGGCTGGAGTTCTGACCTGAGACAGTTTGTGGTTTGAAAGATTGGGACAGGGCCAAGGCTAGGTCTGTAGGTCAACTGCAGTTCCTCCTCCTCTTCCCATAGGTTAATACTAACCAATGACCTATGGAGCAATCTGACCTAGACTTAGTTGAATGGGAATTCTGTCAGCAGAGATAATTTTCTCATAGCTGTGGAAAAAACTGGTTTCATTTTTGCACAATTAATGTGGGGTAGGCAAAAGCTATCCCTTAGCTAAGTTGGCTACAAATGTTTTCAGAACCCTGTCTGAAATTTTTTATCTAATTTATGTCTAGGCGCGAGCCTTCTCTTTTACTGATGACTGATTTCTCTTTCCACTATTATAACTTTACACATTTTGTAAAATTATTTCCTCCCTCAATTTAATTGGTCAGACTACTTGATTTTAAATCACAGCCCTGAAATTGACTAGCTGTGTGTACTGTACATGTATGTATGTATGTGTATATATACAGAGTGTCCCCCAAAATGTATATACACTTTAACAGCTGATAACTCAATTTTGAAAATGAAGTGTACTTAAATAAACCTTGCTTTTATAATTATTCACAATATGTGTATGCAATTTTTGGGGATACTTTATATATTATATATGTGTACATATATAAACTATACCATATATGACTTTTTAGCATCTTAATTTCTTCATCTATAAAACAAAGATGATAAGAGTACTTATTTCAGAAGTGTTATGAGAGTAAATGATATAATTCATGAAAAATACATAGCACAGTGGCTTTCAATATTATTTATAAATATACTACATTATATTTGACTGGTATAATCTACTTAATTACTATTTTAAAAGCAGGTCTGACCTGTAAAATACTGTTTCTTTGGTTCTTTACTACAACCATGGTTGCTGCCACTATTATTTCAACACTACCATGAATATCTTCAAACTAGCAGACATAGTCATTAGCAGAAATTATTTTAAGACAAAAGTAATTGCATTAGATTTGAAAACATTTAAAGTTTCTTTACTTTGGAATTTTCCTTTTAACTTTTTAAAATTTGAAAATGTATAAGCCTATACAAAAGTGGAAAGAACTGTTTAATGAATTTTTTATGTTTTCATCTAGATTTATCAACTGTTATGCATATACATTTTTTTCTGAACCATTCAAAGTTGAAAACACCATGAATTATATCTCTAAATAAATACTGAAGACATTTCCTAAGAATGAAGATAGTTTCCTAATAACCACAATATTGTACCATCATCACACTGAAACAAATTAACATTGATTAAATTATATTACAGTGGTACCTCAAGATACAAGTTTAATTTGTTCCGTAACCTTGAAGTGTGGGAAACTATGAGACGCTGGAGTCACCGTAAACTGGTGGGTCGTGTGCAGCTGGCCGATCCGTGCGATTACTGTTATCTCAAATGTTGCTCGTATTTCAAAGCAAAAATTGCTCACTCGATGGCTTGTATCTCAAAAATCTCATATGTTAGGGCACTCATATCTCGAGGTACCACTGTAAGGGCCCAGTTCATGAAATCCGTGCACTGTGGGGGCGGGGGAGGGATGTCCCTCAGTCCATCCTGTACCCTCTCCAATCTGAGACTCCTCGGGGGATGTCTGATTGCCAGCTTAGGCCCTAACCTGCAGGGATATCCCTCTCACAATTCTGGACTGCTGGCTCCTAACCATTCACCTGCCTGTTCCTAACCACTTCTGTCTACCAGCCTGATTACCCCCTAATTACTCCCCTGCTGGCCTGATTGCCCCCTAACTGCTCCCCTGCCAGCCTGATTGACAACTAACTGCTCCCTTGCTGGCCCGATGGCCCCCAACTGCCCTCCCCTAATTGCCCCTAACTACCCTTCCTTGCTGGCCCAATGGCCCCCAATTACCCTCCCCTGCTGGCCCGATGGCCCCCACGGGCCCTCCCCTGACAGCCCAATTGCACCCAGCTACCCTCCCCTGCTGGCCCGGTATCCCCAACTGCCCTTCCCTGTAGGCCTGGTCACCCCCAACTGGCCTCCCCTGTTGGCCATCTTGTGGTGGCCATCTTGTGATGATGTGAAGACAGCCATCTTGTGATTACATGGGGGGCGACCATTTTGTGATGAGGTGAGGGTACGAGGGCCACCTAGGCTTTTATTAGTATAGATTATACAGTTCCTTTTAAAATTTTCCAATTGTCTAAAATGCCTTCTATGCCCCTTTAACCCCAGATCCAATTAGCATTCATGTATTTCTTTTGGTTTACTTCTTTAGTCTGTTCTAATCAAGAATAGAGCTTTTGCTGTTATTTGATTTATTATGAAACTGTCCTTTTTTCAGAATCTGAACTAATGGTCATGACAGATAACTCATATTCTGGGTTTGCTTCACTGGTCCCTAATGACTTGATTCAAAGTGAAGACTTTTGTCCAGAAGAACTGCTGTGCACTTCTTGTGTGGTCACATCAGGAGGGTAGGGATAATGAGGTTATCCTACTTTGAGTAGCTCAAAGTGTGATCACTTAGGTGCAAATCATAAGATCTCTCTATTTTCAAAGGAACAATATTAGCTTTAGATTTACTTTGTTCTTCCATTACTACAGATTTAGAACCAGACATTTCTCCATGGAGCCTGGTTAATTTTTTGGGGGGAGGGGAGGATAGTACTTAGATATCAAAATCTGGGTGTCATGTATGTTCTGTTGATGGATACCTTTGTATCTAGGCCTTTTCTGGGGGAAAATTTTTTTCAATTCATATTAATTCTCTCCCATCCAAATCCACTTTCACAGGGTCCTCCCTCACTTTTCTCTAATTCTATATTTTATCTTCTTTTTCCCACATGGAAAACTTGGTTCTCAAGAGGAGGTATAGATTTAGACATTTGCTTTATGCTGCCTACAGTACACATATGAGTACCTGAATCAGCAACAGTGGCACTATCAGAAGCAGGCTGCCAAGTAAGGGCCACAATTTCCTACAGTTCTTTTCAGTCACTATAAAATGTGCTACTTAGTGTATACACGCAAATCACTCTGGTCCAAAGTTACTGGCTTTATTTTCTCTGTCTTATTAAGCAAATATGGGGCTATTCTCTTTTATTTATTTATTATGTCATTTTTATATGACATGCTTTATATGTTTCCAGGATAAATCATAGTTTAAGGTTCTGGAAAGTTTTATTAGCCAGTACTCTTACGCATTTTCTCAATCAAGGCAAACTCTATATAGATCATACATTAGTTAGTTACTACTGCAACAGTTTCTAGAAGCAGAGTGAAAGCAATGGCTATAACATTGATAACATTAATAAATTCTGAGTTCTCATTTGCTATGTGTACTGGTTAATAATATGCATTTTTTTCAATAGATGGAGTTACACATAGGTTGATATATATGCAATTTGATATGTATGCTATTTCGTTGTATTGACATCAAACTTCAAAACTTTATATGTCAAATTTGCGGAAGGTGTTAACATCATTGATATTTTTACACTTAAAAATGTTGAATTTTGTTCCAAAAAAAAAACAGCATTTGCGAGAAGTTTTAATTCATTACTTTATTTTGAAGAAAAAAGTTATCATATACTTTGGGAAGTTTATGGTGAACATGCTCCATCTCAAGATACTTGTGAACGCTTGTTTAAATGCTTTAAAAGTGATGATTTCAATGTGACAGTCAAAGAACATCCAGGAAAACCGAAAAAGTTTGAAGACCAACAATTACAAGTATTATTGGATGAAGATGCATGTCAAATTCAAAAACAACTTGATGAGATTATTAAAAATAGAGGGGGAATCCAAGATGGCGGCATAGGTAAACACCTACACTGCTGCCTCACACAACAATTTCAAAACTACAACTAAAAGACAGAACAGACATCATCCAGAACCACAGGAAAGCTGGTGGAGTGGAAGTTCTACAACTAGAAGGAAAGAGGGGCTCACGGAGACCCAGAGGAGCTGCAAAAAGCTGAGGTACGGAAACGTGTGCGCTGAGAGAGCGGGTGCCGGAGTACCTGGCTGGTTTCCGCTGGCAGGAGGGAAACAGAGACTCTCAAAGTCATTGAACCCCTTATCCTACGACACTGAACCCCAGATCCAGCCAAAACTCAAAACTCATATGGGGAGAGTTGGGACTGTGAAAAGGGAGAGGTGCACTGATATTTAGGGGAGTCGCAAAAGGTCAGAGGTCTGGTGGTGCACACGGCATGCGCAGGGGACAGACTGCTGATTGTGCCGCTGGCTTTCACGAGTGGGCAGGAGACAGACCGTCCCAACTGTGCCACTTCTGACTTCACTGAGCCCCTGTTTTGGGTGAAACCCTGGGGACCCAGACTCATGTGGTCCTGGAGTGCAGGGGAGCTGGAAAGGCAGTGGTCTAGAGGCACTGCCCGTGAGCGCACACAAGGACCACTCCAGCGATTACCCAGTCATATGAGACTTAGGGGCCATGGCAGGCGGAGCCAACTGGAAGGCAAGGTGGTCCCTTAAGCCCTGAGACTCCACCCATCCCAAGCTCAACAGAGAGGCTTCTGCGGTTTGAAAGTCTGCTATCATAAGGCTGAATCCAACACAGAAGTTCTCCCGGCATAGTGAAAATGCCAAGACAAGGGAAGGGATCACAAACAAAAAAATGGAGGAAAACAAATGACTAGATATAGAGTTCAAAACCACGCTTATAAGGTTTTTCAAGAATATCCTAGAAAAGTATAAAGTTAGCGAGAGCCAAGAGGAGATGAAAAAGGACCAACTAGAGATGGAAAAGGTCCAACTAGAGATGAAAAAGGACCAACTAGAAATTAAACATACACTGACTGAAATAAAAAGTATTATACAGAGTCCTAACAGCAGACTAGAGAAAGGCAAGAATCAAGTCAAAAAATTGAAATATAAAGAATCAGAAAACACTCAACTGGAAAAGCAAGAAGAGAAAAGAATCCAAAAATGTGAAGATGATGTAAGGAGCCTCTGGGACAGCTTCAAGTGTACCAACATCAGAATTGTGGGGGTGCCAGAAGAAGAGAGAGAGCAAGATACTGAAAACCTATTCAAACAAATAATGACTGAAAATTTCCCACATCTGGTAAAAGAAATAGACTTATAAGTCCAGGAAGCACAGAGAACCCAATATAAAAGGAATCCAAAGAGGACTACACCAAGACACATCTTAATCAAAATACCAAGAGCAAAAGACAAAGAGAAAATATTAAAAGCAGCAAGAGAAAAACAGTTCATTACCTACAAGGGAGCACCCATATGATTGTCAGCAGATTTCTCAACAGAAACGATGCAGGCCAGATGGGAGTGGCAAGAAATATTCAATGTGATGAATAGCAAGAACCTACAACCAAGAATAATCTATCCAGCAAAGCTATCATTCAAAATTGAAGGGCAGATAAAGAGCTTCACAGAGAAGAAAAGGCTAAAGGAGTTCATCAATTCCAAACCAGTATTATATGAAATGCTGAAAGGTACTCTTTTAGAAGAGGAAGAAGAAAAAGGTAAAAGCCAAAAAATTATGAACAACAAATACATATCTATCAACAAGTGAATCTAAAAATTAAGTGAATTAAAAATTTGATCAACAAAATAAACTGGTGAATATAATAGAATCAGGATCACCAAAAGGGAGTGGACTGATAATTCTCAGGGGGAAAATGGTGAGGCATGCACAAGGAGAGACTGGACCAAAATCATACACCTATGGATGAGATCAATGGGAGGGCGGAAAGGGGGGAGCTGAGTGGAGGGGTGCTATGGAGAGGAAAAAAGAGAAACAAATGTAATAATCCGAATAATAAAGATTTAATTAAAAAATAAAATAAAATAATAAAATGAGGGAAAAAATAGAAAAGGAAAAAAAGTATTTAGAACTAGGCCTAATAATAATAATAATAACAATAATAATAATAGTGCAAGGTGTTCACTTTTTAAAGTATATGATTGTCTAATCACTATACTAAAACTAAAAATATTTAATATAAACTGTAATTGAAAATAAAATTAATAAATTAAAAAAATAATCTCAAAAACAACTTGATGAAAGATTAAACATTGCTCAGCAAACAATTTCTGATCATTTATAAGCAATGGGAAAGATTTGAAAGGAAGGAAAATAGGTGCCACATCAACTGGAGAAAAGACAAATAGAAAACCAAAAAGTCATCAGTAAAATGTTGCTTCAACGGCATGAAAGGAAGTAATTTTTTGCATCCAATTATGACTGGCAATGAAAAGTGGATTTATTTTGTGAATCCCAAATGCACAAAATCATGGGTTGATCCAGGTCAACCATCAACATCGACTGCAAGGCCAACTAGCTTCAGAAAGAAGACAATGCTCTGCATTTGGTGGGATCAGGAAGGTGTGCTGTACTATGAGCTTCTAAAACCAGGTGAAACCATTAATACTGATCACTACCAACAACAAATAATCCATTTGAACCACCCTTTGATCGTGAAACCACCAGAATGTGCCAGAAGACATGGCAAAGTAATTTTGCTTCATGATGACGCACCATCAAATACTTAATACACATTAAAAGACTTTGCCTGGGAAGTATTAACCCACCCACTATATTGACCAGACCTTGCTCCTTCAGGTTACCAATCGTTCTGATCAATGGCACATGCACTTTCTGAGCAACACTTAAAACCATGTGAAGAAGTGCAAATTGGGTCTCTGAATGGCTTGCCTCAAAACAAGAAAAGTTCTATTGGGATGATATCCACAAATTACCTGAAAGATGGTGGAAATGTGTAGTTAGCAATGGACATTACTTTGAATAAAGCACTTTTGATGTTTCTCTTGAAATTATTGTGTTTTCTTTGATTACAAAATCCACCATTATTAACCGGTACACTTGATACACTTCTGTGTATATTATTTAGCCAACAAATACAGCCTTAGACAAATCAGAGCTGATGAAAGATAAGTTATAGTCTTTAAAAGTTTGGTATGGCAAATTTCTATGTCTCTTTTATTTCTATTGTAAAATTAGAGTTGAAATTATTCCAATAGATATTTCTCATCTAGATCCTATCCTACATAATAAAAGCCCAGTGACTGAATGGCAGAATGATCAGAATGACTGTCAACCAGTCACTATGATGTGCACTGACCACCAGTCATTCAACACAGGTAGTCTGCCCTCCCACAGTGGGCTGATCCCCACAGGCCATACCCCCACCAATGCACTGGGCCTTATATAATATCTAAGAACTAAATAAACAATATAACATTTTTAAAGAATACCATTATAATAGAACAAAAATAAAATACAGATTTCCAATTATATCCTGAATAGAATAATAATTGGAGAGTCTAGGTCTGAAATGGAATTAGAGCTCTATCTTTTGCAAAGAGAAAAGGCACATAGAACTTATTAGGTCAAGCTTAGAAGTTTGCATATTTGGGTATGAAAATTTGTAATTTTTTTCTTGAACTAGACTTTTGGTCAACTACCTTGGAATAAAACAATCATATCTTACTAGTTCCTGTTGGCACTGTAACAAATTGCACTGACTTAATGGCTTAACAAACAAATTTATTCAATTACAGTTCTAGAGGTCAGAAATCCAAAATGAGTCTTATGGGGCTAAAATCAAGATGCCAGCAGGGCTGGTTCCTTCTGTTGGTTTCAAGGAAGAATCTGTTTCCTTGGCCTTTTTCAGCTTCTAGTGTCCATGTGCATTCCTTGGCTTCTGTCCCCTTCCTCCATTTTCAAAGTATATCACTCCAGTCTCATGGTGCAACTTCTTTTGTAAGTTAATCTCCGTTTGCTTCTTTCATTTAAGGATACTGGGGATTATGTTAGGCCCATTCAGAAATTCCCCATGTCAAGATCCTTATGTTTGTTTCATCTGCAAATCTTTGCCTTATTAGGCAACATTTATAGGTTCCAGAGTAATATTATTATCAAGTATTGATTCTTTTATCCTGGCTTTCTCATTTGAAGAGTTTGTGTTCTAGGATCTTCTTTCTCATATTCCCTCAAATGAAAGTGAATAATAGTTAATTTTTTCAGTTTCATTAGCAAATTATTTTCTTATAATGAAATGATCAGTAACCTGAGAAATTAAATTTTAGATGGAATTTGGTGAATAATTGAGAAATTACTTTATATGAGGGCCTATGTTAGATACTTTGGAGATTTAAAAAAAGAGTATGACAAACTATTGTAAAACAATGTATTTTATGTTACAGTTTAGTGTATGCTCACTTTACTAAGTGAGCACACACATAAAATGCTAGCAGGTTTAGGGAGTCGCATGAGCTCTGTGGATTTGGAAAACTTACTGGGAAATCACAGATTTGACTGAGGAAGAAGTGGTTGCAATTGAAGGTGGCAGGCTGGAGAGCTTAGCCCCTGTAAGCAGGAATTATCTGTGATCATTGACATTAATAAATGTCTTAGTTTGAGCTGCTATAATAGAACTAGAGACCTGGTGCATGAAATTTGTGCACGAGTAGGGGTGGGGGAGTGGTGGTGGATTGTCCCTCAGCCCGGCCTGCACCCTTTCCAATCTGGGACCCCTTAAAGGATGTCCTATTGCCAGTTTACAGGGATTGGGCCTAAATCCGCAGTTGGACATCCCTCTCGCAATTCAGAACTGCTGGCTCCTAACTGTTCACCTGCCTGCCTGTCTGCTCACCCCAACTGCCCCCAGCAGCCGGCCTATTCGCCCCCAAATGCCCCACCCTGCCATCCCAACAGCCCCCTGATCACCTCCAACTGACCCCCACTGACAGAGTGAGAGGCTGAGGGCTGTTTTCAGGCTGGTCACCCTCTTCTGGGTGGCGTCCCCACTGGGTGCCTGGCCTGCCTGGGTGAGGGGCTGATGGTTGTTTGCCAGCTGGCCAAGCCCCCCAGCGGGGACCCTTACTCTATGGGAGTGTGGCCAGTCTGGGTAAGGAGATGAGGGCTGTTTTAGGCTGGCCACAGCCCCTGGTGATCTAGGCTCCCAGGCCCTCCTCTTTTTTTTTTTTCTTTCTATTTTTTTTTTTTTTTCAGCGCCTCCTTGAGCAGAGGCCAGGGCCAACCAGGGCAGATGGGAAGCTTGGCTTCCCTTATTCCCGGGGCATCCCAAACCTCCTACTTGCTCCAGCTCTGTGGCTGCTTGGGTTAATTTGCATATTCTTTCCTGATTGGCTGTGGGCATAGTGGAGTGATAGTAAACTTGCATGTTTCTCTTTTATTAGTATAGATAACACAGACTGGGTGGCTTAAATAACAAACACTGATTTCCCACAGTTTTAGAAGTGGGAAGTCCAAGATCCCGTTGGCACATTTGGTGTCTGGTGAGGACCCACTTCCTGGTTCAATGATGGCTGTCTTCTCACCGGGTCTTCACATGGTGCAAAGTAGAGGGAGCTTTCTGGAGTTCTCTTTTATAAGGGCACTGATCCCATTCATGAGGGCTCCATGCATGACCTAATCACCTCCCTAGGGCCCTACTTCCAAATACCATCACATTGGGGGGTAGGTTTCAACATGTGGCTCTGCCTTTATCCCCAACTGGATCATTTATTAGGGCTGCGGAAGAATTCCATATGGGGTGGGAAGCACCCCATCTTTCAGGGCATTCTTACTTGCAGGCAGGTCCAGGGAATGCCCACTGATGCCTCTCTTCACACTGGCTGGCCCCTTCACTTAGCAGGGGTCTTCTCCCTGGGCCCCTGTCCACCCTGCTGGCTTCATGCTGAAGTCTTTGTGTGGAGCCCAGTGCCCCAGGGGCTGCCTGTGTGCATTTGGAGAACTGTCTGACAGAGGGGCTGTGTTCTGTTCTCTTGCCCTGTTCCTGCTTCAGTTGTCATGAATGAGCAGCACATGAGTGGAGAAAAGGAATGCATTTGGGTGGAAGATGTGATTTTCAAGACAGGGATTTCTGACACTGGTGGCAGAGATGACTGAGGGCGTGACAATTCTCTATCAGCACAACCAGCCTGTAAAGGAAAGTGCAGACGTGCTCAGTATCAGGTGTTTGACCCTGAATTGACCCAAGTTATCTTCAAATGCTGTGTTAGGAGGAAATCTTAAATAACTAAACCCAAAAAGTTTTTAAATACTTATGAAAACTGTGAAAATGAGGGAAGAATCATGGATCTTTTTTAAAGTTAGAATTTTTTCTCTTTATATAAAAACTAAACTTTTCCTTTTCTTGTAGTAAAAATAGATGTCTAGGTTATTTCACATTACCTCTAAGCTTACATTGGGCCCCCTCACATTTTCAGAGTATCCGATTATGATCCTAATATCCAAGGTTTTTGTTTGTTTTTGCAACAAAGTGAAAGGAAATACAATTTATCCACTTAAAGAATATTTGTTAGGCAGCCTGTCCAGTTCCATTAGAATCAAGGCCAGTAATTGAGATCAGTAAGACTCCATTGCTGCTCACCTGGAGTTTGTGGCACACCAGAGGAGGCAGGCAGGCTGAAAACAAGGTATCAGTGGTGAGTCCTAAGTTTGAAATTTGTATCAGGAACAGGAGTAGCAGCCCAGGGCAGCTGCAAGAGGAGGAGACATGTCAGGTGCGTAGATTGTCCACAGTAGTATGTTTGAAAATCATGGAAGGGCAAAAGTCTGTGAGCTTTGTCTGTTTAGGGATTTATTTTAAGTGTCACCCTAATACATTTGAGCTGATGCCTATTAAGGTTTCCTTGTTTATGAAGTGGAATAACTTTCGTGATTAGTCCTACCACATATGATAAACATTGGTCTTCAGTGGATGGCTTTGGGTCAGGTTCCCAGGACATATAAATACTTCCTGAAGATGTCTAGTTGTGCTGTTGGCTGTGAAATCTTTTCTTTCAGTAGATTTCCTTGTTTTGATGGACTATTTATCAAAAAAGTCATACTTAGGAAAAAACAAACAAACAAAAACAACACCCAAAAAGTAGTACCTACACAATTCCTTTTAGGAATCTTTGGGAGGCTTTATCCTGGGATAATTCATTGTGAATCACCTTTGCTTACTATTTTTTAAGATGCCACCATGTCCTGTCTGATATCATATAATTCTTTAAAAAGTCTTTAATGTGATCTTTCAAATTTATTAGAATTTCACAATATATTAAAAGATAACTTGGAGCCTTATAATTAAACCATTTACTTATAAGATTTCAAATATCAAGATAGAAAACTTTCCTGCAAAATGTATGTGATGATTTTATGAATATATGTGTGACAAATTATTTCCTGGCCAAATGAGAAATCTTTTTATAGGAGGTGGTAACTAGATATATCAATGGTTGGCAAACTGCCACTCGTGAGCCACATGCGGCTTGTGAGCCGAGATTTGCCGCTCTGTTAATTAATGAGTTTGCTGACCACTGCATAAGGCATGATGACCCTTACCCTTACCCAGAAGTTTTGACTTGAGGTTAAAGACATTAGTACATTATTAAAATGTTTTTTAAGTGTTTTTCCCTAAGGCAGTGGTTGACAAACTCATTTTATTAGGTATTATCTTACCTAATAAAAGAGTAATATGCAAATTATCCACCACTCTGCTCCACCTCCACCCACCAGCTAATCAGGAACAAGTATGCAAATTAATCCAACCAAGATGGTTGTGGCCACGGAGAGAGCAGGAGGCTTAGGTTTCCCCAGTAAAGGAGGAAGCCAAACTTTCCACACACCCTGGCTGGCGGAGGCCTCCACTCAAGGCTACAAAGTTTCAATTATAGAAGACAAATAAATCCCAGATACCAGGGCCTCTGCTTGGGTTGCTGGGGGTCATGGCCGGCCTGCAAATCTCCATAGGCCCCTCGCCCAGCCCACGTCACGCCCCAAGGGAATACCCACCCTGATCTGGGACACCCTTCAGGGCAAACCTGGCCCCCGCCCATGCACCAGGCCTCTATCCTATCTAATAAAAGAGTAATATGCAAATTTACTGCCACTCCAACACACAAAATGACTGCCTGCATGTGGTCAAAGATGGCTGCTCCCATGTGGACTCAATATGGCCACCACAAGATGGCCAGCAGGGAGGGTAGTTGGGAAGGATCAGGCCTGCAAGGGAGGACAGTTGGAGGCAATCAAGCCTGCAGGAGAGGGTAGTTAGGGGTGACTAGGCCAGCAGAGGAGGGGAGTTGGGAGTGACTGGGCATGCAGGGAAGGGCAGTTGGGGAGGACCAAACATGCAAGGGAGGGCAGTTAGGGGTAACCAGGCCTACAAGGGAGAGCAGTTAGGGGTCACCAGGCCTGTAGGGGAGGGTAGTTAGGTGCAAACAGGCTGGCAGGGGATTAATTAGGCATTAATCAGGCTGGCAGGAGAGTGGTTAGGGGGTTATCAGGCTGACAGGCAGAAGTAGTTAGGGTCAATCAGGAAGACAGGCAGGTGAGCAGTTAGGAGCCAGCAGTTCTATGGGATTGGGCCTAAATGGGCAGTCAGACATTCCTAGAGGGGTCCCAGATTGGAGAGGGTGCAGGCTAGGCTGAAGGATACCCCTTCCCCATGCATGAATTTTGTGCACCAGGCCTCTAGTTAGATATACAATTTTTTTTAAAGCAACTATTTCAGTTCTTGAAGAAAGATGGGTGTTATACATCTCCCCTCGTCCACCTCCAAGGACCTAGGAAAATCCAAGAGTGAAGATGGCTTCCTTGGATTTAGGTGCCTCTGCATATTGGTTTCATGTTTTTTTGTATTGAATGGGTCTGAAATATGGCTGCTGGCAGTTCTTACAGCTTCAACCCAAAAAGAAAGAAGAGAGGCCCTCTTTCTTCTAGTGTTGCTAAATTAAGTCTTATGACTTGGTTATATGCCCATTGCTGTGGATAGAGGACTGGGTGAGGCATGGTGCTGGGGAGAGAGGAAGAGTTCCCACATGAAAAAAGGGTACAGAGCAGACAAAATCCACATGAGATGTGTCATGTTAGGGCTGCTGCAGGGCTGGATAGGGAGAAAAGAAACATGGTAACAATGTAGAATCTACTGCTTTTCTTCTTCTTCCTGCTGGTAATCGTCAGGTGAGCCTTGAGGTTATGGGCTAACGTACAATGCTCTGCAACCTTGGTTTTATTTAAGTACCCAAATAACCAGGAACATGAATTCATGATGGAAGGTGGAGGGAAGCAGTCAAATGTCTCACATAAATAATGAAAATAGTATGATTTCTTCACTGTTTTAGAAATGATGGGAGGGGATTCACTTGGAGGGTTGTGCCCAGAATTATTCTTGTGACATTTTCAGGTTCCTGTTGGTAGAAAGATTTTGCAAATGTGTCATTTTTGTGAAAGGACATCTCTGGCATCATGTTTTGGGGAAATACTTATCAGTGGGCTTTCTCAGTGAAGAACATGCCTGATGATTTTTTTTTTTCTACCATAAGTTTTCACCTAACAAACGAAATCAGAGTCTCAGGGGTCCCTCAAGCACTGTCTTAATTTAGCTTTCAAGCTACCTTTTTATTTCGGCAGTTTTATGCAGTAAGCAATCTGTCTAGGCAAAATATCTCCTAAAGAAGCTTGCATGTTGAATTGCTCTTTATTTCAGGTGAATTTATTTACTCCACCTGTGTCATTTTTTTTTTTCTCTTGAAGAAAAATAGCAATTCCATCTGAGTTTGGAAACCTCCCTTCTGTCATCTTTAATTGTTAAGCAGAGCCTATTAGTGTAGAGTAAGCCTTTAAAATCACTTTCCAGTTCCTGCCAGGCCAACGTCGTTCAGTAGTTGAATGTCGATCCAGAAAACAGGTCACAGCTTGATTCCTGGTCAGGGCACATACCTGGGTTGCAGGCTTGATCCCCAGTAAGTGGCATGCAGAAGGCAGGCAATAAATGTTTCTTTCTCATCATTGACTTTTCTATCTCTCTCCTGGTCCCTTCCTCTATCTAAAATGAAAAAACAAAAACAAAAACAAAAATCAAATAAAAAAATCACAAAATCATTTCCAGTTTCTTACAAATTTGTCAGAAGGGAGGGTTGGCCACACAGAGCCCAGCAGAAATTGGGCAGTTGGTGTTTTCCAAAAGCCACAAGGGCCTTCAGATGCCCTGATTCTTCAGTTTCCCCTTTTCTGCCCCCCAAACACTGTGAGCTGTTGTGTGTGGAAGAGCCTGACACTAGAGATTTCTCAGTCCCCTCTCTATCATTAGCCATCTTTCCTTCTAAATTCAGTTACTCCAAACCCATTTCCTTATAATCCTTCCCTGAGGTTTAGTTCATATTTGTTATTGTGTCAATCCTCTATCGATGTTTCTCACAAATTCTGAATTATTTAGTTTTCATTTTCCCTTTTTGTTATATTAAGAAAACATTAAATTATATTTGGGGAAACATGATGCAACCATAACTATATTTAACCACAACCACAGTGGTAACTATTTTAATTTTTGTTATTTCCATTCCTGTCTACTCAGATATATATCTGCCTACTGGGGTGCACTGGTCACCCATCACAATTCTCAGGGGTCGCTCTATTGGTTGGGGGAGATGGTAGTCTTTCAGGAACCTCACTGGACTCTGGCCCATCATAGATTCTGGAAGCTGCAATTGCAATTGCATGATACATACCCTTAGTTTCAGTCAGTCTATGGCTTCAGGCAAAATGCTCTACCTTTTAAGAGTGCCTCTAAAATCTTCCTATATAATAAAGAGGTGACATGCAAATTGACCTTCATGCCCTCACATCACAAGATGACTGCCCCCACATTACCACAAGTTGGGTGCCCCATGTTATCACAAGATGGCTGCCCCCATGTCATCACAAGATGGCCACCCCCATATTGTCACAAGATGGCTGGCAGGGGAGGGCAGTGACCAGGCCTGTAGGGGAGAGCAGTTGGCAGAGGTGGGGACCAGGCCTGCAGGGGTGAGCAGTTGGATGTGATCGGGTCAGCAGGGGAGCAGTTAAGTGTCTATCATAGTGGCAGGGGAGAGGTTAGATGTCAATCAGCAGGGGAATGGTTAGGGGCTATTAGGCTGGCAGGCAGAGTGGTTAGGGGCAATCAGGCAGTCAGGCAGAAGAGTGGTTAGGAGCTAGCAATCTTGGATTGTGAGAGGGATGTCACTGAAGGATTGGGCCTAAACCAGCAGTTGGACATCCCCTGAGGGGTCCCAGATTGGAGAGGGTGCAGGCTGGGCTGAGGGACACCTCTCGCCCCCCCCATTGCATGAGTTTTGTGTGCCGGGCCTCTAATAGGGATAATATTTAATGATGAGTGAAGATTTGGTAATGGCCAAGCACATATATTTCCATACTTGTTTTAGTAGTAGCTTCTGGTATTCTAGCTTTTCTCACCTTTGAAGGCATCATATTTAGAAAGAATGTGATTGCTTCTACAGAGGGAGAAAAGATCTGGAATTTACAGGTGTGTTGTGTTTGACCTGTAGTAATAAAGCAGTTTGATTCTAGATGATAGTAAGATCTGGAATGACATTCTCTCATCTCTCTGTGCTGCTGTATGACACCATTTCTGCCTTGTCCCATGCCTCTCTTTTCTCTCATTTCTCCACATAGCTCTAGGAAAATACTGTCTTTTTAGTAAGAGATTGAGCATTTTTATTTGAAGAACCAGCCAGTGAGAATGTATTTGGTGATGTCTTCAAACTGAAATCTCTGTTGCTATGAATGTGTGTGTTGGCTGGGAGGAGAATCATCTAGAATGTCTTTTTTTTTTTCTTCTTCCCTCCCTGCCTTTCCTGCCCTACCCCACCCCCAAATAAATACACAAAACAGTCATGTGTGGACTCTGGAATTGCCCCAGCTGGTTTGAATCCTGGCTTGGCTCTGACACCTGGACACATTGCTTCACAGTTCTGTCTCTCAGTTTCCTGATTTGTAATATGAGGATGAGCACAATTCCTACCCCAGAGAATTGTTATGAATTTTAAATCAGTTAACACGTGGAAAACGGCACTATGTCAGTGTTAGTGACCATTAAACCAAAATCATATGAATCGTATCTATTCTGGAGTAACTGTTAAGAGAAAAGGATTTTAGAAGGCTGCATTTTGAAGTATTTTTCTTTGTTTTTGCAGTAAAAACAAATTCTTAGTAACAATTTTGGATGGAAAGGATCAGTTTTAATAAGAGAAAATGTCTAATATGGCTTTATTGCAGTCTAACTTTCAGAGAAGATAGAATGTTTTTCTAGTTTCTGTGTAGCAGGAAAAAGAAGGTAGAATGTTTTCCTAGTTTCTATGTAGCAGGAAAAAGAAATCTTATGAGTGTGTTCCTATACCCATTTTACAGAAGAATAAAGAGTTTCAGACAGCTGAGGAATATTGCCCACATTTGGAAATGGCTGTACTTTATTAACCCTGAGTTGTCGTCCTCCCCCCCTGTCCCCCTTGGACACCCTGTTTATACTGAGGAAATACTCTGCCACCCTGATGGCTAGCTAGAAGGTTGCTGAGCACAGCAGAGGAGAGTTAGTTTGGTTTATTATCATCTTAATCACAGTACAAAGGCAATGTTAATGTTGATAGACATCTGCTTTAAAGTCAGTTGTCCACAAACAAGGAGCCCAATTCATGGTTTCTTGTTTCTTATGTTTGTCCAAGCTTCCCTACACAAAACCCTTCTTTCACATCTGTGAACAACCAAAATAACTTACCTGAGTGAGCTAGAGTAGGGCCTAGAATTTCCAGTTGCTCTTAATTCCATTCAGGAGGGACCCTAGCAGAGGCCTCATCTGATTTGCGAGGCAGAAGTCTCAAGTATTTGAGAAGATGACCTTGGGCAGCTTCTTGTTTAGACCACAGAGGTGACATAATTTAGTGTTTACAGTAGAGGAGGGCAGGTATTTTACATCTTTGTTCTTTGGCCTCCAGGAACTGTACTTGGGGTTTTGTTGTCCTTTCTGGAAGGAACTATCAGTCACATCTTAATCCTAAACCACACATTTACACTCATCTGAGTGATAAGCAAATTTGACAAGCAAGATTGAGACAATAATCTTGGTCTTGACTTTAGAGATAGGATTTAGTAAAGGAACTGAATCATACATTATTTATTATTTTGGTCACAGAGGCTGGAAATTCCCAATAAGTAAATCTTTAAAAGTTGTTTGTATATCACATATTTTAAGTTGTTTATTATTAATTATTTAAACTCCTAATATTGTACATATTTAGAAAGTAAAAAAAAATATCTACTATAGAATGTTGCAATTTTATTCAGTGGAAAAAATATTTTTTTACTGTCCTCATTCTACTAGAAGAAAATGTTCCACTGAATAATTGATACCTCTAAAATGAAGCCTTGTGTTTTTATACTAGAATACCTTTATTATCTAAATGTTAAACATTCCTATATATTAGCTATTTTGTGTAATAAATATTTGATCAAAGGAAAACTCAGACAACTACATTATTCTCAGGTGAAGTTCAGAACATGAATTATGCAGAACCACAGATAATTGAAGATGATAGAATTAATCACAATATGCAAATAAGCAACTATTAAGAACTTTATGAAAATTTTTCCATGGTTTTGTTCAAATAAACTAGGATGTAAAACTGGAAATTTAACTTTAATTCAAGATGGTAAATACATGATTACAGTTTTACACTTTTTAAAAGAATTGAAACAAATGTAGTCAATTATGATTTTGTAATCTTTCTTTTTATTTAGTATAGAATAAAATAAGTGCATTATTTTTTATAACAAAGAGGCAAAGTAAAAATACCAGGTCTCCTAGTATTTTATATTCTGGATCTGAAGTTCTTTCTTCTAAAATGTATACTTGGCTTGAAATGATATAAATATTTTCCATATTACTGTTTTATACTTTAAAAAATTTTAAAGATTCTACATCATGTCTTGTTAGCTGAGGATAATTCGAACCAGAAAAAGGCCACTTAAAGTGAATCTACTTAAAGGAGACCAAAACTTCATAATACAATGAAAAAAAGCTTTGGAACTTCATCTTGCAAAAAACATAAAAATATTATGAAAATATATTTATTTTAGTTTATATTTAACAAAATTTAGATGATCATTTTGATTATGACTCTCTTAGAATGAGCAATGTAAAAATAAAATGTTGATAGTTTTGAGAGGAATAATTTTTGGACAAAATTGTAATGATCGTACATGTGATACTTTTAAAACTTTATGTATTT
Organism: Lasiurus borealis; assembly: GCA_004026805.1. Classification (NCBI taxonomy): domain Eukaryota; kingdom Metazoa; phylum Chordata; class Mammalia; order Chiroptera; family Vespertilionidae; genus Lasiurus; species Lasiurus borealis. Next base: position 23,008 of record PVJN01013961.1, on the reverse strand, counting down.
ATTATTTTATTAATAATACATTTATTTTTAATTATAGCAGTTTAAAAATTGTTTTCAATTATATTTGTCCAACAATAAATTTTAGGTGTATAGCATAGTGATTAGATGTTTATATATCTTGAGAAGTGATCTCCTGGTAAGTCTAGTGTCCATACATGATTACAATACTAAAGACCTGGTACACGAAATTCATGCACTTGGGGGGGTGTCCTTCAGCCCATTCTGCTCCCTTTCCGATCTGGGACCCCTTGGGCAGTTGGACATCCCTCTCACAATCTAGGACTGCTGGCTCCCAACTGCTCACCTGACTGTCTTCTTAATTGCCCCTAACCGCATTTGCCTGATTGATGCCTAACTGCTCCCCTGCCAGCCTGTTTGCCCATAACTGCCCTTCCCTGTGGGCCTGGTCACCCATAACTGCCCTCCCCTGCAGGTTTGATCACCCCCAACTATCCTCCCTTGCAGGCCTGACCCCTGCCAACTGCCCTCCCCTGCTGGCCATCTTGTGGTGGTCATCTTGTGCCCACATGGGGCAGGATCTCTGACCACATGGAGGCAGTCATCTTCTGTGTTGGAGTGATGGTCAATCTGCATATTACTCTTTTATTAGGATAGAGGCCTGGTGCATGGGTGGGGGCTAGCTGGTTTGCCCTGAAGGGTATCCCAGATCAGGGTGGGTGTTCCCTTAGGGAGTGGGGTGGCCTGGGCGAGGGACCTGTGGTGGTTTGCAGGCTGGCTATGCTCCCCACCGCACCCCTTTCCCCGGCAACCCAAGCAGAGACCCTGGTATTTGGGATTTATTTATCTTCTATAATTGAAACTTTGCGGCCTTAAGCGGAGGTCTGGGTGGGCCAGGGTGTGCAGAAAGCTTGGCTTCTTCCATCTCCAGGGACAACTCAAGCCTCCCTCCTGCTCTCTCTGTGGCTGTAGCCATCTTGGTTGGGTTAATTTGCATACTCACTCTGATTGGCTGGTGGGAATGGCTGGTGGGTGTGGCTTGTGGGTGTAGTGGAGGTATGGTCAATTTGCACATTGCTCTTTTATTAGGTAGGATTTTTTATTATACTAGAGGCCTGATGCATCAGATTCATGCACAGGGGAGGTGTCCCTCAAGTGGCCTGCACCCTCTCCAATCTTGGACCCCTTGGGGATGTCCGACTGCTAGTTTAGGCCCATCTCTCTCATAATCCAGGACTGCTGTCTCCTAACTGCTTGCCTGCCTGACTGCCTGATTGCCCCCTAACTGCTTCTGCCTGTCAGCCTGATTATTCACTAACTGTTCCCCTGCTGGCCTGATCTCCCACAACTGCCCACCCTTGCTGGCCTGATTGCCCCCAACTGCCCTCCCCTGCTGGCCTGATTGCCCACAACGTGTCTTCCCCTGCTGGCCTTGATTACCCACAACTCCCCTCACTGCTGGCCTGATGGTGCCTAACTGCCCTCCCCTGCTGGGTCCTGATCTCAGCTGCCCTCCCTGCTGGATTGATCACCCCCAACTGCCCTCTCCTGCTAGCCAAAGCATCCCCAACTGCCTGCCACTGCTGGCCTGATTACCCACCACTGCCCTTCCCTGCCAGACTGATTATCCCCAACTGCCCTCCCCTGTTAGCCAGATCACCCCCAACTGCCCTCTTCTGCTAGCCAAATCACCCCCAAATGCCTGCCACTGCTGGCCTGATTACCCACAATTGCCCTTCCCTGCCAGACTGATTGTCTCCAACTGCCCTCCCCTGCTAGCCTGATCGCCCCCAACTGCCCTCCCCTGCTGGCCTGATTGCTCACAACTGTCTTCCCCTGCTGGCCTGATCACTACAACTCCCCTCACTGCTGGCCTAATGGTCCCTAACTGCCCTTCCCTGCCAGGGCCTGATAGATCTCTACTGCCCTCCCCTGCTGGCCTGATCACCCACAACTGCCCTCTCCTACCGTAACCTGCCTCCTCTGCCTGGAGCCACCTCCTCCATACCCGTCAGACCCCCAGGACCCCCAGGTATTAATGCATGGAGCGGCCACCGGGCTCTGCCTCCGCTGTGCTCATGGCCATCTTTTGGCAGCCATCTTGTGATGATGTTGTGTGAAGGCATGATGTCACCTAAGCTTTTATTACATAGGATTTCCTATTCTGTACTTTATAGCCCCATTACTATTTTTATAACTGGTAATTTGTACTCCTTATTTTTAATTAAAAAATTTTAATGTTGACATAATTTCACATTTCCCCCTTTTCCCCACCCTTTCTCACCTCCACCTTTCATCCCCCTCCCTTGACCTTCACCAAATTTGTTCATGTCCTTGGGGTATGCATATATGTTCTTTAGCTAATCCCTTCATCTTACTTATCCAGTCATCCCCAATCTTCTCCTCTCAGGCATCAGCCAGTCTGTATCCATACTTCCAGTTCTATTTTGTTCATCAGTTTATTTTGTTCATTAGATTGCACAAAATAGTGAGATTATATGGCATTTGTCTTTCTCTGACTGGCTTATTTTACTAAGCATAATATACTCCAGGTCCATGCTATACTAAAGGGTAAAAGTTCTTTTCCCCCAACCCCGCCCAGTCACATAGTATTCCATTGTATAAATGTACCATAGCTTTTTTAACCATCTACTGATGGGCACTTGGGCTGTTTCCAGATCTTGGCTATTATAAATAATGCTACTATAAACATAGGGGTGCGTATATTCTTTCCGATTAGTGTTTTGAGATTCTTAGGATATGTTCCCAGAATTGGAATAGCAGGATCAAATGGCAGTTCCAGTTTTAATTTTTTTGTGGAAACTCCACAGTGGCTGCATTAGTCTGCATTCCCATCAACAGTACACAAGAGTTCCCTTTTCTCCACATCCTCGCTAGCACTAGTTGTTTGTGATATACTGATAGTAGACATTCTAAAAGGTGTGAAGTATTTCTCTTTGATAATTAGTGACCTTAAGCATTTTTTTATATAGGCCATCTGTATGTCCTGTGTGGATAAGTGTCTATTCAGATCCTTTGACCATTTTTAATTGGATTGTCTTCCTGGCGTTGAGTTATAGAAATTCTTTATATATTTTGGAAATTAACCCCCTATCTGATGTATCATTGATGAATATATTCTCCCAAAAAGTAGGTTCTCTTTTAATTTTGTTGATGGTTTCTTTTGCTCTGCATAAGCTTTTAACTTGGTGCAATCCCATTTGTTTATCTTTTCCTGAGTTTCTCTTTATATTGTATTCTAGAGGCCTGATGCACAAAAATTCGTGCAAGAGTGGGCCTGGCTTCTCTTCAGCACCCAGGACCTGGGCTGCGTCCCTCCCCTGGCTGCCCGCAGGCACCCAGGATCCAGCCTGCTTCCCTCAGGCTGTCTGCAGGTATATGGGATTAGCTGGCTTCCCTCTGTCCCCAGCTTCATCAGGAAGGATGTCTGGAATGACGTACAGAAGACATCTGGTCTAATTAGCATATTAACTTTTTATTATTATAGATAGAAAACCCTAAAGGCTCTATCCAAAAAACTACTAGATCTGATAAATGAATTCATTAAAATAGCAGGATACAAAATCAACACCCAGAAATCAATATCATTTTTACATGCCAGAAATGAATTATCTGGAAGAGAAATTAACAAAACAACCCCACTTATTGCAACAACTCAAAAATATTAGGTATCCAGGGATAAATTTAACTAAGGAGATAAAAGCCCTGTACTTGGAGAACCATATGACATTGAGAAAAGAAATTAAGGAAGATACAAATAAATGGAAGCATATACCATGACTGGTAGCTATGATACACAATGACCACCAGGGGGCAGACGCTTCGATCAGTAGCTATGACATGCACTGACCACCAGGATAACAGCTGCTGAACTGCAGTAATTTGGCAGTGGTAGTTTTTGGATGATACACCCCAGAACCAGAGAGGAGGGAGCCTGATTCTGGGGTGTGTCACTTGAGAACTGCCCTCTCACAATCTGGGACTCCTCAGGGGATGTTGGCGAGCTGGTTTCAGCCTGATACCTGCAGGCCAGGCCAACGGACCCCACCTGCTGGAGGAATCCCTGCTCACTCTGCAATGCCCTTCGAGCTGTGGCACTGGGGAGGGGCCACAGGAGGTGGCGTGTCCAGCCCATCTTGCCCAATCCTGCCCCAGTGGCCACCTTCCAATTAATTTCCTTTTGCCAAAACTGTTTTGGCTCAGTGGATAGAGCATTGGCTTGCAGACTGAAAAGTCCCAGGTTCGATTCCGGTCAAGGGCATGTACTTGGTTTTGGGCACATCCCCAGTAGGGGTCCTGCAGGAGGCAGCTGACCTATGTCTCTCTCTCTGATCGATGTTTCTAACTCTCTATCCCTCTCCATTCCTCTCTGTAAAAAGAGCAATAAAACATAGTAAAAATAAATAAATAACTTCCTTTCAATGTGCATGAATCTGGGCACTGAAGTACTAGTATATAATCTATATATATAAAAGGCTAAGTGACTATCGCATATGGAACAACTGAACAGATGACCGAACAAGCTGTGTGGAGCGACCAGGCTGGCAGGGTGGTTAGTGAAGGATGACCAAATGACCAAGCAGCAGGCTGCGTGGGGCAACTAGGCCTGCAGGGGGTTAGTGAGGGGTGACCGAATGACTGAGCAGCAGGCTACATGGAGCTACCAGGCATGCAGGGGGGACAATTGGGGCGACCATGCCAGCAGGGGGTGCAATAAAGAGTGACCAGGCTTGCAGGGGGGCACTAAGGGGTGACTGGGGCAGCAGGGAGACAGTTGGAGGCAACCAGGCCTGGGGGAGCAGTTGGGGGTGACCATGCTGGCAGGGGTTGCAGTAAAGTGCGACCAGGCTGGTGGTGGGCATTAAAGGGGGCGTTGGGGGCAACCTGGCTGGGGGTCAGTTGGGGGCAACTACACCTGCCATGGGAGGGGGGTAGTTGGGGGTGACCAGGCCAGCAGGGGCAGGGCAGTTAGGTGTTATTAGGCAGGCAGACAGGTGAACAGTTATGATCCAGTTATGTGGTCCTGGACTGTGAGAGGGATGTCCGGCATCTGGACATCTCTCAAGGGGTCCTGAATTGGAGAGGGTGCATGCTGGGCTGAGGTCTCCTCCACCCTCGTGCATGAATTTCATGCACCAGGCCTCTAGTCCTATATAATAAAAGGTTAATATGCAAATTGTCCCTGCAACTGGGAGTTTGACCTGGAGTTCAACCAGTGGGCAGGGCTGGCTGGCCAACAGCCTGTGACCCCTCCCCCTGTCCAGCCTCCCCTCAATCATCCTCCCTACCCCAATCAGGAGTGGGGCTGGCTGGCCAAACACATGGAGCCCCTCCCCCATCCAGCCCTATCCCTGATTGGCCCAGATTGGGGCAGGCTGGCTGGACCCCACCCATGAACAAATTTGTGCACCAGGCCTCTAGTCTCTATTATAAAAGGTCTATGGTCCTAACACAACGACGAAAGACCGGTGCAGTTGGGCAGGGCTGTGAGCACAGAAGGGCGAAACAGCATGGGTGAGTGGACCACATGATTTTGTGTGCTGGGCTTCTAGTACTGTACATTATAATTTCAATAGTTACTTCCACATGTAATCATACTTTTGGTAAAGTTGTAATCAGCACTTTTAAACAAACAAATTCTAGTCTTTTCAATAGTGTTACCTCTTATAAGTGTTTTCCTATTTTTTCTTTTTCACATTTATCTGTTTTAATGGCTCTTGATAGTTTTTTGAGTACATATGTTTTAATATATTTAAATATGTTTTGCCCAATGTGTTATGGCAGCTGAGCATCTCTGTATGTTAGAGCTTTGGGGAGTTCGGGGGCCATGTTACTATAGACATCTCTATAGCAGACAGTTATTTCAAAAATTCATCTCACATGCAGCACAGTCCTGGGTGCATTTCAGTACTTAAGTGCCTTTTGCTGCTGCTGCAAACAGGAAGAAACAAACTCAGGCAAAGCGTCTGACTGAGTGACATAGGAGGAACAAGGAAAAAAAATTGTGTTTCGCTGCTGCTGAGCAGGGAAAATCCTGGGGAGTCTGGAGTCTGATAACAAAGGAAGCAGATAACTCAGAAAACCAGATTCTGGATGACATCTTCAGGTACCTAATTGCCCCTGAACATCATACCTAATATCCATTCACCTGAGAAGGTTGGTGACTGGTAACTCCTGAAGTTGCACTCTGTCTGGTCCACAGAACAAAGCTAGAGAGGAGACCATCACAGCAGCAAAATAGACACAGACTAAATGAGTTAATCATACACTATTTAAAATTAAAGCACTTTTTATTTTAACTCCATATCTTGGACATTTTCAATGCACCCTTAGGGAATAATTTGTTCATCCATTATAACTAGACCTGCTATCTCTTATTAAGATAAAGGAAACTTGGCCCTAGCTGGTTTGGCTCAGTGGATAGAGCATCAGCCTGCGAACAGAAGGGTCCTGGGTTCAATTCCAGTCAAGGGCATATGCCAGGATTGCAGGCTAGATCCCCAGTGTGGGACATGCAGGAAGCAGCTGATCAATGGTTCTCTCTCATCATTGATATTTCTATCTCTCTCTCTCTCCCCCTCTCTCTGTCTCTGAAATATATATATGAAAAAAGATTTAAATAAAAAGATAAAGGAAACTTGAAACTAATACAAAATAATATTAAATGTACACTGTAATGTAAAAAAATTAAAAATGTAAAAAAAAAGATAAAAGAAGCATACTGCATACTTTTCCCTTCCTACTTATAATATCGACTTTGGTCTGTGCATGTGGTCACTTCTTTTGCACATGTGAGTGAACTGTTTGCAGTGCTTGTTTCTGTCACCACACCGTGGTGGTTATTGGGCAAGAAAGGGAACTAAGCTTTGATGAAATTGGGATAATCTGGTTATTTTAAGTAGCTAATGCAAATGTTTCAAGTTAAGTCAGGTTAAGGTAGATTTAGTAAAGGCAATTTTAGTCATGATTCAAATTTCCAACTATAAAAAAAAAACTAGACAATTATAAAAATTTATGTCCATTTTAAATTTCACTGTGCTGGGTCACATGGGACTGAAGCATGCTGATAAACTAGGAGAAGTTCAGTATTTTCAGAGGTTTACTTAAGCACAACTAATTTGTTCTGTGTCATGTATGTGTATGTTTCTCAGCATTGGAAGTTACATCCTACAATTCCTTAATCGTTTTTTTTTTTTTTTTTCAGATTTAGCTACATTGAAGACTGGTTATTTTCTAAAATTAGAGAAGTCCATGAAGTGATGGTGACTTCTTTTTGAGGTTCGAGTACTAGAATAAAAGGTAATTGATGATTTCAGAATTTGTTTGCAATACTGTGGTAGAGATGTTGTTTAGCGAATGCAAGTGAACGATCACTGGGGTCCAGACCAAATTAAAATTTAGGGAGCCTTTATTAGCCGTCCAGTGACTGTTCTGCCTTTCTCTACACAGGGAGTCCAGAGAGCAGCAGCGACCCTTTGTGTAGGAATACATTTAAGCACATTTTCCACATCCTGTTTTCGCAGAGCAAGCAACCCAAGACAAAACAGTTTTTCCCAAGCAACAGTAAGGTCATGCCAATGATGATCATGTTATTCACAGGGTCATCCTGTTCTTCAAAAAGCTGACAATGTTCTATGAAAGAAGGCCTACATGCTGGGAAGGGGCCATGAGACCATATCTCAAGGCCTGGCCTGATGTCAGCACTTACAACTCTATCTGGGGGATAGTCCACAGCGTCTCTGGAATGGGGCATGCTCAGAAATTCCTACTTTCTTAACAGAGGCTATATACAAACAAAAACCAAGACTTCCTATATTTTTTTTCTCACCAAAAAATAAATAGTATCATTCTGATTTAGTTATGATAAAAAAACAAAACAAACAAACAAAAAAAAAACAAGCCAAAACCAGTTTGGCTCAGTGGATAGAGCATCGGTCTGCAGACTGAAGGGTCCCGGGTTCGATTCCGGTCAAGGACATGTATCTTGGTTGCGGGCACATCTCCAGTGGGGGGCATACAGGAGGCGGCTGACCGAAGTCTCTCTCTCTCATTGATGTTTCTAACTCTCTATCCCTCTCCCTTCCTCTCTGTAAAAAAATCAATAAAATATATTTAAAAAACAAACAAATAAAAAACAAAAACCTAGCATGTCTTTCTTAAATAAGGGTATGCAGGTAGGTATACCTGAGGATTTCAGTGTAACCCAGGTAGGCAGTTTACTCCTTTTCTTAGACCACATCCCCAGGGACATCCCCCATGGCTGTTCAGTGTGACATCCCACATTTAGAGAAAAAATGTGAGAGTTCAGGCATAAGTTATAGAAAGACCACTACAGTGTAGGGACTCATTTTAATGACACACAAATTTGGTAAAACCTAATAACCAGCTGCTTTCCCATTTTCCCCAGTCCCAGGTCATTTAAGCCCTGTGACAACTGATGGCCTCACATTACACCAGCAGTTATTTCTTTGGCTGAGCTCCAGGAGGAGCTCCTCTCTCAGCCAGCTAATCCTAAACTGGTTATCCTCTCCAGGTCAGAATTTTTTTTTTTCTGATTGCCCTCAGTTCTCCTATTTCCCAGAACTCTTAGCCAGAGCTTAGGTCTCAGAAACTGTTTTCCAAACAGTTTCTAAAATCTATTCAGAGTATTTTTTTCTTAGGGACAACCATAGTTCCTGCTCATTAGTTCTCAAAGTAGCAATTTATTTTCCCCTCTTCTTTAAATGTTCTGCTTAATGGCTGGATTTAAAGAAATTATATTTAAATTCATACTAATATACTTTTTTTGAAAAAATTGATTTCAGAGAGAGACAGAAACACTGATTTAAGAGAGAAACATCAGTCAGTTGTCTCCCACACATGCCGTGAGCAGGAGTTGAACCCTCAATCTGGGTATGTGTCCTTTGATCGGGAATCGAATTGCCATCTTTTGGACAATGCTCCATCTAACTGAATCACACCAGCCAGGGCACACTGATACACTTTTTAATCATGTCGGTCCTAGAGTCAGAGGGTTGAAATTATAAAGAAATATCAGGAGAATTTTTGAAATCTCTGTTTAATGTTCATGTCACTTTGCCTGGAGGTAGCTTTCCCTAAATAAAGATGTTTGTATAGAAACTGGACACCTGTCTGACCAGGATATTGCTGAAGGGGAGCCTGGCTCAATTGGGAAGGTTTTCTAGGTCTGGTTAATCCCAAAGGAATTCTACAGTTTCTCAGTTGATGGTACAAAGGAAGCAAACGGTTCCTCTCTGCCACCCAACCCCAGCTCCTCCCCCTCCGCCCCCCCCCCCCCCCCCCCCCCCCCCCCCCCCCCCCCCCCCCCCCCCCCGCCACACACACACACATTTAAAATTAAGAAAAGAAACTAGATTATTGCACTTGGTGTGTCTATCATGCTTTTGGGGTGACTTTCCTATACTTTCATTCTGAAGCATATTTTTTAAATGGCTCCCTCTTAGAGCTCATGACCTTGGAGGGCTGTACTGAGAGAGAATTTTTTGTGGAAATACTTCTGTGGTGATGAGCTGCTCAGAGGGTGCTTCAGGACAATTGTCTGAAGCATATCTTTGGTTTGCTAGGTTTGTAGGGAGGTTACCATGAGTTGATTATACACCTGTTAGGATCTTAGCTTGGTCTTTGAATCCCACCTACTCTGCCACTTTGGTTCCCCTAGTGTCTCCTTAGGCCAAGTCTCCTATTGACAATTCCTTGGGGACAGCAAAGAGCATTAACATTAAACATGAGAAAAGCACCATGTGCTAACCATTTTTGAAAATATCTAAATGTCCACCATGACCATCTATGGAGGTAATATACACTGGAGCCTATAAAGGCACATTTGAGTTTTAATCAAGTTTTTATGCTTTCATTCCTCATGAAATTGCCCTTATTCCAGCAGGAATTATTCACTACTCCTTCCTTCTAAATGCCTTGACATTTTGTCCTTACTTTATGCTATTGGTTTGGTTCCTTTTAATTTATTTTGTTTTATTTTATTTTATCTTATTTTAATTTTACTTTTAGTATGAAAAGCTTTCTTATCTCCTATTTATTCCCCTAGAAACCCATTTATTCTTTTCATAGAAGCTTTTCACCTCTCTAATATTAAGTTAAGTATAGAAGTCTTATCTTTAACTGTTTATTTTTTAATGTATTTTTATTAGAGGCCCGATGCACAAAATTCGTGCATAAGAAGATGAGGGTTCTTCAGTCTGGCCTGCACCCTCTCCAATTGGGATCCCTCAGGGGATGTCTACTACTGGTTTAAGCCCGATCCCTAACAGGATGGGGCCTAAACTGGCAGTTGGACATCCCTCTTACAATTCGGGACCACTGGCTCCTAACCACTCACCTGCCTGCCATCCTGATCTCCCCTAACTGCCCTCCCCTGCTGGCCTGATCACCCCCAACTATCCCCTTTTGGCCTATCCACTCCCTAACTGCCCTTCTCCCAGCCTGGCTGCCCCCTAACTGTTCTCCTGCTGGCCTGGTTGCCCCCTAAAAACACTCCCTGCCAGCCAGGTCGCTCTCTAACTCCCCCCTCCCCCCCTGCTGGTTTGTCACCCTCTGACTGTCCGGAAGGAAGTTGGATGTCTGGAAGATGCTAGGAAGACCCAGTCTAATTAGCATATTACCCTTTTATTAGTATAGATTGATTTCAGAGAGGTAGGGAGAAGGAAAGAGAAAGACAGAAAACATCAGTGATGAGAGAGAATCATTGATTGCCTCCTGCATGCCCTCTACTGGATATTGAGCCCACAAACCCAGGCATGTGCCCTTGACTGGAATTGAACCTGGGACCCTTTAGTTCTCAATTTTTCTAATGCTGCAATCCTTTAATACAGTTCCTCATGTTGTGGTGACCCCAACCATAAAATTATTTTCGTTGCTACTTCATAACTGTAATTTTGCTATTGTTAATGGATCGTAATGTAAATATCTGTATTTTCCGATGGTCTTAGGCTCTACAGTAGCATTTCTCAATGAGAACCGCTAACAGGGTTGCCTCAGACCATCGGAAAACACCCACCTTTAATATGTTAGTTTAGTTTAATTCGAAGGTCTCCAGAATAGAAGAAAAGTTTGTCCTTCCCCAAACTATTCTATTTTTATTTATTCTCCTTTTTTTTCTGCCATTTTTTGTGGGTTAAGTATCTTATAATATTATTTTACCTCCTATATTAGCATACAAACTATCCTTATTTTTTTTCTACCTGCATTAGAGTTTACAGTAAGCATCTTTAACTTATCACTGTCTGCCTTCAAATAATATTATGCCACTTGATGTATAATATCAAGTGGTATAAAGGCGTATGGTTATATATCTCCATTTTCCCCGCCTCTTGTCCTTTGTGCTATTGTCATACTTGTTACATTTATTTAAGTTGTAAAACCCACACTTCATTGTTGTTAAGTTTGCCTTAAGTAATCAATTTATCTTTTAAAGAGGAAAAGATATTTTGTGTTTGTCCAAATCATTCCAGCCTTTTTAAAAAGAATAATTTTTTATTGTTGAAAGTACTATATATGTCCGCCTTTTTTCCTCCATTGATCCCCTTCCGCCGACCCCCACCCTGTCCCCAAGCCTTCACCACCCCTGTCTATGTTCATGCTTTATGCATATAGGCATACAAGGTTTTTGGTTGATTACCTCCCACCATCCACTCATCCTCCCACACCTTCTCTCTGAGATTCTGCTTCCAGGCTTCCATGTCTCTGGATCCACTCCATTCATTAGTATATTTTGTTACTTAGATTCCACATATGAGTGAGAGCAGGTGATACTTGTCTTTCTCTGACTGAGTTACTGTATTTTCTGGCGTATAAGATGACTTTTTAACCCAGGAAAATTTTCTCAAAAGTCAGGTGTCATCTTACAGGGTGGGTGCTGACTTCCGAGTCAGACTGGAAAATCTGCGGTCGCCGTATATGGTGGGGGGAGCTCAAAAACGGCCGTGGCTGCATCCCCACAGTATGCAGTGACCGTATGAAAGCAGCAAGGTCAGCGCTGTACAAGTACGGTAGAAGAAAATCCACTCACCAGGATTCGTGGAAAGAAGTGACATAACACAGTCCCCATGACAAGGTGAGGGGGCACCCACTGAGAAGGTGTAAATGAAGGGCGGAGCAAGCTGCAGGCGTTCTGGATGCCCAGGGTAGGAAAAAAGAGATAGAGCAGCACTGTGCCCAGAAAAACACACCTCTTTTACCCGTCTGGCCCGCCCTTATCCTATTACCGAACCTCCTTCTCTGCCTCCCAGATCTCACTCCTGAGGACTGCAGTGAAGCGGTGCAAGCGCCCATGAGTGAGATCTGAGAGGCAGAGAAGGAGGTAATAGGAAACAAGGGCGGGCCAGAGGGGTGAAAGAGGCGTGTTTGTGCTTCCACTCTGATAGTCTTGGAGACAGGGAAGGCTGGGCAGGTAGGGAGAGCTGACCAATCCAAGCAGGCTTTGTATACAACGACCAGCCAATCACCGGTAAGGTACATCGCTTGCCATGATTGGCTGGTTGTTGTATGCTGGGTACTACATATAGTACAGCACCAGTATCTGTACTTGTTCATACAGTATAGTGGTACCTCGAGATATGAGTGTCCTAACATATGAGATTTTTTGAGATACGAACCATCGAGCGAGTGATTTTTGCTTTGTAATAGGAGCAACAGTTGAGATATGAGTAATCGCAGGGATCTGCGGGCTGCACACGACCCACCAGTTTACTGCGACTCGAGCATCTCATAGTTTCCCATGCCTCAAGGTTACGGAACGAATTAAACTCATATCTCGAAGTACCACTGTATAGCACCAGTACATACAGTTACAGTATGCAAATGTCCAACAGTCAAAACCCCATCATGGCTCCAGCAAGAAGAAAGAAATATGAAGAATATGAAGCCAGCTTCAAACTTAAAGTTGTAAACTTTGCCATGGAACATAATAGCTATGCTGCTGCAAGACAATATGGAATAACAGAAAAGATGGGACTGGAAAGCAAATGAAAAAGCATTAAAGAGTATGTCAAGGGGTAAGTGTGCATTAAAAAGAGGCACCCCACATTGGCCAGAACTCAAAAAACCTGTAACAGACATGGTGAATGAGCATCACCAAAATGGTTATGTAGTGGGCCAAATTTAACCCAGATCACAGCAACAGATTTAAGGCCACTATATCCTGGTGTACTAGATTCATGGGAAAGCATAATATGATACTGAGGTAAAAGACGAAAATTGCCCCCAAATTACCTGCAGATCTTGATAGCCAAGTACCTGGTAAATAATTTCCATTGATACGTAATACAACAGCACACTAAACATGGCTATGCGTTAAGTAGTATTGGAAATATGGATGAAACTACAGTGAATTTCCAATGGTTGGAAATAAAACTGTCCATCAAAAAGGTGAAAAAACAATTTTAATTAAAATAACAGGACATGAGAAGTCCAGTTTTACAGTGATATTAGGATGCACAGTTGATGGTGCCAACTGAGACCAATTATTATTTTTTAAAAGAAAAACAATGCTAAAAGTCAAGTCCCCTGTTGGTTGTTTTGTACATGTGAATGAAAAAGGCTGGATAGATGAAGAAGGGGTAAAGCTATGGCTTGATAATATATGGAGCAGGTGACCAGGTGGACTTATTAGAAAACGTAGTCTACTGGTTTGGGATATGTTCAAGGCTCATTTAACTCCCAGCACCAAGCCAAGTCTTGCAAGACTAAACACAGATGGGGCAGTTATTCCTGCCAGATTGACATCGTTGGTACAGCCACTGGATGTGTGCCTAAACAAGCCATTTAAAGATCGCATTCGAGAACAGTGGAATGAATGTATGGTTAGCGGCAAAAAGTCATTCACAAAAGGAGGAAACATGCATGCTCCACAGTTGGATGTTTTGTGCAAGTTTGTCATAAAAGCCTGGAATGATATTGATGCAGAAACAGTAATCAAGTCTTTCAAGAAGTGTGGCATATCAAATCCATTAGATGGTATGGAGGATGACTACTTGTGGCAAGATGAAGAGGAAGCCTAAACTGAGAACACACCATGTGATACGGAATTTGATCCATATGATGATGGCCTTACAAATGTTTCACAAGATGTCATTGATGTACTTATGATATCAAATGATGAACAGGAGGATTTTGAAGGCTTTTAAAGGGAAACTGTCATGCCAGCAAAACCTGTAAAAATACTGTAGCTTGTAGTTGCTAACTCGCCAGGGACTTGCCCGGCACTTGCTCTCTCTCTACTGTTTGTTATTTTCCTCCTATCATCATCAGTTCCAATTTGGTTGACAGCTTAGAAAACAAACAGCATGGGTTTATTGTCTTATCCTGCCTTTCAGCTTTAGAGTGAATTAGAAAATGTTTAATCCACTTGCACTGTTTTATATTTACATGTTTGATGACAAACAGCCTTATATTTATAAGTGACAGTTTTCCTGCTAAGTACCTGCATGTCATAAGCATTTGAATTAAAATTACCATGTTGAAATAAAATCTGATTTTTTAAAAATTTTTATTTGGTGTGCATTGGAAGAGGGTAGTCTTATACAGTGAGTATATCCCAAACTCTATATTTTAACTAGAAAAGTTGGGGGTTGTCTTATATGCCGGAAAATATGGTATTTCACTTTGCATGATACTCTCCATGCTGTCTCAAAGGGCAAGAGATTCTTCTTTTTTTACTGATGTATAGTATTCCATGGCATAAATGTACCACAGCTTATTTATCCACTCATTTACTGATGAGCACTTAGACTCTTTCCAGATATTAACTATTGTAAATTGTGCAATGAACATAGTGTTGTACACATTGTTTCTTTTTTCTTTTTTATTTTAAACTATTACAAATAGTAGTATATATGTCTCCTTTTTTCCCCCATTGACCTTCCCCTTGCCAATCCTACCCTCCCCCCCCTACACACACATGCCCTTTCCGCCCACTCCATCCCCTCCCCACCCAGTGTCTTGCATTCATTGGTTATGCTTATCTGCATGCATACAAGTCCTTCCCTTGATCTCTTACCTCCCCCGGCCGCTTTCACTGTGTCCCATAGATGTCCCTTCCTGCTGTAATTTCACAGTTCAATGCTTATCTGTATCTTCTATCTTTTTGTTCATCAGGTTATAATGTTCTTTATTATCCATAAATGAGTGAGAACATGTGGTATTTTTCTTTCACTGACTTGCTTATTTCACTTAGCAGAATGCTCTCTAGTTACATCCATGCTGTTTCAAATGGTAAGAATTCCTTCTTTTTTATGTTGATGGGCATTTAGGCTGTTTCTGCCAGAACCTGCCAGCAATCGAACAGTACCTGAATGAGGGGGTGAGGATAAGAAAAGACAGACAAGAAAAGATGGGGTTGGGAGGTCTGAGACTTGAGTCTGCAGCTCCGAGTTTATTTCCAGTATAGTATTTAAGCACAAGCAGAGGAGAGAGTTACACAAATCAGGTATTTGCAAACACTGACCTTCTAAGTGAGTGGTTCTCAACCTTCCTAATGCCACAACCCTTTAATAGAATTCCTCATGTTGTGGTGACCCCCAACCATAAAATTATTTTCATTGCTACTTCATAGCTGTGATTTTGCTACTGTTATAAACTGTAATGTAAATATCTGATATGCAGCATGTATTTTTGTTGTTACAAATTGAACATAATTAAAGTATAGAGATTAATCACAAAAATAATATGTAATTATATATTGTAAAATATTTATTTCTAATTACAAATAAATGAAATTTTGTCTTGAATCGTGGTATAGCATGGGTAACAGTCTTCATATGACAACAGTAAACTACATTGCTACATTTTGCTACACCGAGGAGCAGTGTATTGGTTCCTAAGACCATGGGAAATAGGTGTTTTCCAACATTCTTAGTCGACCGCTGTGAAAGGGTCGTTCGACCCCCAAAGTGGTCGAGACCCATAGGTTGAGAACCACTGTTCTAAGTAATCAAGACCTTGCAAGATCTTGCACAGAGGCATCAACATTTTTCCAGCCAAGCTGTTTAGTTATGTGTAAAGTCTGCATTCACATCTCTGTTTATTAAACTGAAGGGTGAGAAAGCAGAAAGCTAGGTCCAGAGCCTGAATTTAGGTCTCCAGGGCCCCCGTATACCCAGGGCAGCTCCCCACATGTTTAAAAATCCTAGCTATGATGAAGTGTGCTGTTATGAACATAGGGGTGCATATATCCTTTCTGATTGGTGTTTCTGTTTTCCTGGGGTATATACCTAGAAGTGGTATTACTGGGTCAAATGTCAGTTCCATTTTTCAATTTTGAGGAAATGCCATATTGTTTTTCACAATGACTGCACCAGTCTGCATTCTCACCAGCAGTGAAGGGTGGTTCCTTTTTCTCTGAATACTAACCAGCACTTGTCATTTGTTGATTTGTTGATAATAGCCATGCTGACAGGTGTGAGGTGGAACCTTATTGTTGTTTTGATTTTCATCTATCGGATATTAGTGACTTTGAGCATGTTTTCATATGTCTCTTGGCTTTCTGAATGTCCTCTTTTGAAAAATGTCTGTTTAGGTTCTTGGCACATTTTTTGATTGGATTGTTTATCTTCCTTTTGGTAAGTTTTATGAGTTCTATGTAAATGTTGAATATTAAACCCTTACGTCTGTTTTTGTATCAGTACCAGGCAGTTTTGAGAACCGTGGCTTGTTAATATAGCTTGATGTCTGGTTTGTGATCTCTCCAACTTTGTTCTTTCTCACAATTGCTATGGCTATTAGGGTCTTTTTTTATTCTGATAAATTTTTGGAGAGTTTACTCTAAACCTGTGAAATATGCCATTTGTATTTTAATAGGTATTGCATTGAATCTATAGATTGCTTTAGGTAGCGTAGATATTTTAATGATGTTGATTCTACCAATCCATGAACATGATGTGTTCTTCCATTTTTTTATGTCTTCCTCTGTCTCTTTTTTCAATGTCCTCTAATTTTCTGAGTACAGTTCTTTTACGTCCTTGCTGAAGTTTATTTCTAGGTATCTTAATTTTTTTGGTGCAATAGTAAATGGAATTTTTTTTTCATTTCTCTTTCTGTGAGTTCATAATTGGTCTATAAAAAGGCCAGAGATTTCTTGGTATTAATTTTGTATCCTACTACATTGCCAAATTCATTTATTAGATCTAGTAGTTTTTTGATGGAGTATTTGGAGTTTTCTATGTATCTGAAAATAAGGACAGTTTTACTTCTTCTTTTCCAATTTATTCCTTCTTTTCCAAATAAGGACAGTTTTACTTCTCTTCCAATTTTCCTTTTATTTCTTCTTCTTGTCTGATCACTTTGGCTAGAACTTCTAGTACTCTGTCAAAAGGAGTGGTAAAAGTGGACATCCCTGTCATGTTCCTGTTCTTAGGAGGGTATGAGTTTAGTTTTTGCCCATTGAGTATGATGTTGGCTGCAGTTTTGTCATATAAGGCTTTTATTATGTTGAGGTATGATCCTTCTATTCCCACTTTGATGAGACTTTTTATCAAGAAAGAGTGTTGGATTTTGTCAAATGATTTTTTTTGCATCATTTGATATGATTATGTGATTTTTGTCTCTCAGTTTGTTTATGTAATATATCACATTTATTGATTTGCAGATATTGTACCATCCTTGCATCCCTGGAATAAATCCCACTTGGTCATGGTGTATATGATCTTTCTAATGTACTGCTGAATCTGATTTGCTAGAATTTTGTTGAGTATTTTAGCATCTTTGTTCATCAAGGATATTGGCCTGTAGTTGTCTTTTTTTTTTTTTTTTTGTGGTGTCTTTAACTGGTTTTGGGATTAGGGTAATGCTAGATTCATAGAAAGAGCTTGGAAGTGTTCCTTCTTGAATTTTTTGGAATAGTCTGAGGAGGGTAGGTTTTAGTTCTTTTTTGAATGCTTGGTAGAATTCCCCTAGAAAGCTATCCAGACCAGGGCTTTGTTTGCTGGAATGTTTTTCATTACTGTTTCAATTTCTTCAGTAGTTATCAGCCAATTCAGGTTTTTTGTTGTTTTTGGTTGAGTTTTGGGAGCTTTGTATTTTTCTAAGAATATATCCATTTCATCTAGGTTGTCTATTTTGTTGTAATAGAGTTCATGTTAGTTTTTCATAATTGTTTGTATTTATGTGGGATTTCTTGTTACTTCATCTCTTTCATTTCTGATTTTGTTTATTTGGATTCTCTCTCTTTGCTTCTTGGTGAGCCTGGCTAGAGGTTCATCAGTCTTGTTTATCCTTTCAGAGAACCAGCTCTTGGTTTTGTTGATCTTGTGTATTGTTTTTTGGGGTCTCTATGTTGTTTATATCCATTCTGATCTTTATTATTTCCTTCCTTATGCTTATGCTGGGCTTTTCTTGTTGCTCTCTTTCTGTTTTGGTTGTAGGGTTAGATAATTTATTACCATATTTTCATGTGTGTGTTTTTTTGTTTTGTTTTGTTTTTTTAGATAGGCCTGTAGAGTGATGAACTTCCCTCTCAAGATTGCTTTCACTGTGTCTCATAGATTTTGGATTGTCGAGTTTTCATTGTAGTTTGTTGCCATGATGCTTTTTATTTCTTCTTTGATCGCCTATTGGTACTGCTTGAGACTCAATGTTCATGGGTTTGCACTTGTCCCTCCTTGTTGTGGTTGTAGAGTCCCAGCAGATATCTGATTCTTCCCAGTTGAAAGTAAGGCTAGGCTTGTGATGACAGCCACTTTACTCATCAAGAAGGTGTAGTCTCTGTGGCTGAGCTGGTCGCTCAGGGAGTGATTTCAGCAGCAGTGGAGGTTTCCCAGTCCGGGGAGCCCAGTCTGGCAGTCCCCAACAGTCCCATGGAATATAGCTATCTTTCACTCACAAGTAGATACTCCCTGTACGTCAATACACTCTCCTTTTGTTCTCTCACTCACACACTATCTTGTAGCTTGCCTTTCCGCCAGCAGCCATCTTCTTATTACATTCTTTCTGATTGGTGTTTTGGGTTTCTTAAGATATATTCCTAGAAGTGGGATCACTGTGTCAAATGGGAGTTCCATTTTTAATTTTTTGAGGAACCTCTATACTGTTTTCCATAATGGCTGCACCAGTCTGCATTCTCATCAGCAGTGTTCCAGGGTTCCCCTTTCTCCACAACCTAGCCAGCACTTGTCATTTTTTTGATTTGCTGATGGTAGCCATTCTGCAGGTCTGAGGTTATTCCTCATTGTCATTTTAATTTGCATGTCACTGATGATCAGTGACTGAATATTTTTTCATATGTCTCTTGGCCTTCTGTATGTCCACTTTCGAGAAGGGTCTGTTTAGATCCTTTGCCCCCTTTTTAACTGGATTGTTTGCCTTCCTTTTGTTAAGTGTATAAGTTCTGTACATATTTTGGATATTAATCCTTTATGAATCATTGCCAAATATATTCTCCTATACAGGGGGCTCCCTTTTTGCCTTGTTGATGGTTTCTTTCTTTTGCTATGAAGAAGCTTTTATTTTCATGTATTCCCATTTGTTTATTTTGCATATATCTGTTCAATTTTACCAACACCATTTATTGAAGATACTCTCTGGTATATGCGCTTTGTCAAATATTAATTGAGCGTAATGGCTTGGGATGATTTCTGGGGTCTCTGTTGTGTTCATTTGAACTATATGCCAGTTCTTGTGTCAATTCCAGGCTGTTTTGATTACAGTGACTTTACAGTATAAGTTGAAATCTGGTATTGTTTTTGTTTCTCAAGATTGCTGCAGCCACTTGAGATCTTTTTTTATTTCATGTAAGTTTTTGGAGTATTTGATCTAGATCTGTGAAATCTGCTTTGATATTTTAATAGGAATTGCATTGCATCTGTAGATTGCCTGGGGTAGTATGAACATTTTTTCTTATTCTTTATTGTTTAAAGTATTACATATTGTATATATACTAGTATGTCTCCTTTCTCTCCCATCCCCATTGGCCTCTCCCCAGCAACCCTCACTTCCCAGCAGATCCCCTCACCTCCATAGTGACTGTGTAGTATGGACATTTTAATGATGGTGACTGTATCAATCCATGAACATGGTCTCTTTCACTTGTTTATATCTTCTTCTATCCCTGTGTACAATGTCCTGTAGTTTTCAGAGTACAAGTCTTTTGTTCCCTTGCTTAACTTTATCCCTAAGTACCTTAATTTTTTTTTGTTGCAATGGTAAATGGGATTTTTTAGTTTCTGAGAATTCATTATTGGTCTATAAAAAAACCCTGTTTTTTGGGTATTGATTTTGTACCCTATTACATTCCTAAATTAATGAATTAAATCTAATAGTTTTTTGGTGGAGTCCTTAGGGTTTTCTAGATCCAATATCATGTCATCTACAAATAATGAGTGTGTTCCTTCCTCTTTTCCAATTTGAATGCCTTTTATTTCTTCTTTTCTGATCGCAGTTCTATTTTGAATAAGAGTGCTGAAAGCAGACCTCCCTGTGTTGTTCTTATTGTTAGGGGAAATGGCTTTAGGTTTTGCCCATTGAGTATGATATTTGTTGTAGCTTTGTTATATATGGCCTTTATCATGTTGAGAAATACTCTATTCCCACTTTGCTGAGAGTTTTATCAAAAATGGGTTTTGGATTTTGTTGAAAGTTTTTTTTTTTGGTTTCTTTTTTTGCATCTATTGAAATGATCATACAATTTTTGTCTTTCAATTAGTTTATGTAATATATAACGTTTATTGATTTGCAAATATTGTACAAGCCTTACATCCTTGGAATGAATCCCATTGGTTATATATTGCTGGATCCAATTTGCTAATATTTTGTTGAAGATTTTAGCATCTATGTTCATCAAGCATATTGGCCTATAATTCTCTTTTTTGTAGTATCTTTATCTGGTTTTGAAATTAGGATAATGCTGGCCTAATAAAAAGAGTTTAGAAGTGTTACTTCCTCTTAGATTTCTTTGAATAGTTTCAGGAGTATAGATGATAGTTCTTTGTATGCTTGGTAAAACTCTTCTATGAAGTCATCTAGATCAGGGCTTTTGTTTGGTGGGACTGTTTTGATTATTGCTTCTATTTTATCAGTTGTTATTGGCCTATTCAGGTTTTCTGATTCTTCCTGATTCAGTTTTTGAGATTGTATTTTTCTAGGAATTTGTCTATTTTCATCCACATTGTCCAGCTGTTGGCATATAGTTGTTCATAGTATTTTCTTATAATCTGTTATATTTCCGTGGTGTAAGTTTTTATTCAACCTCTTTCATTTCTGATTGTATTTGTTTGGGTCCTCTTTCTTGTTTCTTGATGGGTCTAGCTAAAGGTTCATCCATATTCTTTATCATTTCAAAGAGCCATTTCTTGGTTTCATTGATTTTCTTTTTTTTTTGTCTCTCTGTTATTTATTTCAACTCTAATGTTTATTATTTCCTTACTTCTACTTAATCTGGGTTTTCTTGTTTTCTTTTAAGTTTTTTTAAGTTTCAGTGTTAAATAATTTATTGTTCATTTTTCTTGTTTTTTTTGAGGTAGGTCTGTAATCTTATGATTTTGCTTTGTCTCAAAGATTTGGGGTTGTTTTGTGTTCATTTTTATTTGTTTCCAGGATGGTTTTGATTTCTTTCTTGAGCTCCTTGGTAACTCAGTCATTGTTTAGTAACATGCTATTTAGCTTTCATGTGTTTGAATGTTTTTTGGGTGTTTTTACTATAATTAATTTCTAATTTCATTCCACTGTAATCTCTGAAGATGCTTGATATGATTTCAATCTTCTTGAACTTGTAGGGACTTGTTTTGTATCCTACATATGGCCTATCTTTGTGAATGATCCATGTGGACTTGAGAAGAATGTATATTCTCTGCAGCTTTGGGGTGAAATGTTCTATAGATGTTAATTAAACCCATATGATCCATTATGTCCTTTAGAGTCCCCATTTCCATGTTAATTTTTTGTCTGCAAGATATATCCAGTGAAGTCAGCCGGATGTTACTAGTAAAGTTCCCTATGACTGTATAATCATTGATCTCTCCCTTAAAGTCCTATAGAGGATTTTTTAAAAATAAATCTTTATTGTGCAAAATATGAGAATTGTTCCTCTTTTCCCACCCTCCATAGGTCCCCTACACTTGGCTTCCACCCCACCCTCTGACCTTACCCTCCCGCCACTGTCCTTATCCATAGATGTATGATTTTTGTCCAGTCTCTTCTCGCACTACCCATACTCCTTCCCCAGCCTCCCCACCCCGAGAATAGTCAGTCCACTCCCTTTCTATGCCCCCTATTCTATTATATTCACCAGTTTATTCTGTTCAGTAGATTTTTAATTCACTTGACTATTAGATTCACTTGTTGATAGACATGTATTTGTTGTTCTTAATGTTTATCTTTACCTTTTCTTCTTCCTCTTCTTAAAGAATATCTTTCAGCATTTCATATAATACTGGTTTTGTAGTGGTGAACTCCTTTAGCTTTTTCTTATCTGTGAAGCTCTTTATCTGACCTTCAATTCTGAATGATAGCTTTGCTAGGTAGAGTAATCTTGGTTGTAGGTTCTTGTTATTCATCACTTTGAATATTTCTTGCCACTCTCATTTGGCCTGCATAGTTTCTGTTGAGAAATCAGCTGACGATCATATGGGTGTTCCCTTGTAGATAACTGTTTTTCTCTTGCTGCTTTTAATATTCTCTCTTTGTCTTTTGCTCTTGGTATTTTAATTGTGATGTGTCTTGGTGTGGTCCCTATCTTCAAATTTTTGTATTCTTTTTCTTTTTGCTTTTCCGGTTGAGTGTTTTCTGCTTCTTTGTATTTCCAATCTTTGACTTGATTCTTGTGTTCCCCTAATGTGCTGTTAGGTCTCTGTATAATATTTTTTATTTAAGTCAATATATGTTTAATTTCTATTTGGTCCTTTTTCATATCCTCGGGAGTCTCAATAAATTTATCGGCCTTACCCTGACCGGTTTGGCTAAGTGTATGGAGCATCAGCCTGTGGACTAGAGGGTGCCTGGTTTGATTCTGGTGAAGAGCATGTGCCTTGAATGTGGGCACATCCCCAATAGGGAATATGCATGA
>PVJN01013960.1:0-47719 GCA_004026805.1 Lasiurus borealis | reverse complement strand
GTCACCTCAGAGCCCTTTTTTAAAGGTCAGACATCCCATCTGTCAGCAAACTGTGTAGGATCTTTCTTCAACCACCTCCTACCATATCCCTTGCCAGCCATCACTTCTGACCTAGGTTATTGCTGTAGCCTCTTCTCCCTGTGTCAGATGTTGGTCCCTTACTGTCTAGTCTCCACCCAGCAGTTAGAGTACACATTCCATTTTATTACTGAGTCAGGTAGATCATTTCATTCAGAGAAAATGTCACAGATCCCATATGATCTCCTTTCCACCACTCTTCCCTTAGCTCACTTTCCCAGTCATCCTTGCCTCTCCATTGTTTCTTAAAACAGCCAGGTGCATTCTTGTCTTGAGACATTTTTACCGAGCTCTCCCTTCTATAATGGTCTTCTCCTACATCGGGGGCTCTCAAAGTGTGGTTCCCAAGTTAGCAACATCAGCACCACCTGCGAACTTTATAGAAGTGTAAATTACCAGGCCTCACTGAAGATCTATTGAATCATGAACTCCAGCAATTTGTGTTTTAACAAATCTCCCAGGTGATGCTGTTGTTACTTGCTCAAGTTCAGAACCACTGTCCTAGGCATCTACACAGCAACTTCCTCACTTCCTTCACATCTGTCCTCAAATGTACAATTGTACTTTTCATTCTTTCCATAAAATTCTATAATATTTTGAACTCTGACCTCTTTTTCTCCTTTTCCATCACTCATATCATCTTCTAAAATACTATACACTTTCCATTTTGACCATGTTATTGTTTGTCTCATCCTCACATGACTATAGGACCTCTGAGGGTAGTAATAATTTTATTTTTCATTAAGAGATTACAAGTATTACAAACACAACCCGACATGCATTCATAACTCACTAGATATCTGCTGAATTAATTGAGGGGAAGGATAAGTGGAACTTACTTGGTGTAGCCAAAGGAAATGATTATACAAGGAAAGTGTGCTTCACCAGTAAGCCAGGAGGAGCCCTCTGAGAGGAGGGGTCTGTGGCCTGAGTAAATCATTAACAAGCAACACCTCGTTTCACCGTAAGGGTGCCAACACAGAATGCACATGTATATTAACACTGCTGACACTGGGCATGTTTGACAGAACAGAGGAACAAGCCAAGCATCCTGACTGGTGGTCATTTTCTTTTTGTCTAGCATTAGAAGATACCTTGACAGAATTCTGGTTGCAGCTCTATTCTTTCTGACAGGAGAAGCACAGCCATGTTAATGATGTCTCCCCTCAGCTGCCATGCTGTTGGGGTGAAAGGCACTCACTGCCTTACTAACTTTTCCTAAACAGCAGCTAGTGCTCCCTGACGGAGGTTGGGGAAGCTGCTTCTGTGGTGCCTACATCCTCCCTGGAGTATGGTGGGAGGGTCACAGTAAGTACCCTTTTTCCTTTTTATATCTGAGTATTAAAATGTCCCAAACAAAAGCAAGAACATTTAGGAAGGGGGGAAAACACACAATAAAAATCACATGTTTGTTTGTTTTTTAATCCCCACTATGTTCCAACCCCAGAGCTAAGTGTTTTTGTTTGACATTGACAATATGGCCCAAAGTCAATGGTTTGATACCATGGTAACATTTACAAGTATATAAACAACAAACACAGAAACCTCTGCTAAAATGTCACTTTTGCTACAAATGGATTCTGAAGAAAATGTACAATTTTGAAGAACACTTACTCATAGGAACAATGCCAAGAAACACAGGCCTAAATAACTCAGATCAATTCACTGCCATTTACACATATTCAACACAATATGTTTCTTTGTGAATGTCTAATGCTGGACCTTTTTATTGCCTTTAAAATGGTCTCCATGTTAGTCTCCGAAATTGAGGAACCTAAGTGAAATGACAACTATATAAAATTTTTTGAAAGAGCACCTCTTTAATCTCTAGCATATAAATGATGGTTACATTAATATCACTCCATACTTTTGGCTCCCGACCCTCTGATTGCTTTTTTTCAAGCACAACAATAAAAACTGCTCAGGGAAATGCAGAAACAGCATAGGGATTAGTGTTCTTAGCATGTAACAGTGTGTTGGAGTCCTGATGCTTGTTTGCATTTGCTTGGAATAAGTATCTAAGGGACAATTAAGTTCTAAGCTGAGGCTACTATTTGAAATTCTAGAAAGGGCTCCTGGGAATAGTTTGGCTTTTTTTGTGACAATAGATTTTCTGATGAAGTACACCATTCCCTCTTGAAAAAGACCTGGCACTGCTTCATATGATAAAATTTGACCAATGCAAGGAACATGATGATCAGTTTGGGAACGGGTGTTTTAATTAAAGAAACATGAAATCGGCTGTGCTTTGGCAGGACATAACCGGCACCATCATGCGAGCGGTCCTCCTGGCCCACAGCTGATCCCTATCCCACTACAACTGTGCACGTTCCCACTGACATCACTGACAATGCTGGCACGGAGACAATGACATAACCCAAGAGCAGTCATGTTGCATTCTGCTTTGTTAGAGTCACACGAAAAGCAAACCAACTTTCCCACCTCCTGCCTCCCCTCTCCACTCACCACCCACCTCCCTTCTCCTCCCCCCCTCAAAAAAAAGCCCTTCTCAGGAACAGATCTGAGGCTCAGCTGAGCTGTTCAATATGTATATTTCTAGGCAAGGGTATAAACAGAGATAAGAACATTGCAATTGTAGAAAGGAAAAGGCAAGTCCTTTAAAAACAGTGATGCAGTAAAATGTAATAAATGTGAAAGAAAGGAGGTGCAAAAAGAGGACTTTGAATTATCCAGGTCACAGGTTATTAAAGGTTTTGAATTTGGAGCAATAAAATAGGTCAGCTAGTTCAGGAGGATATAGCACTGGTTTTTAACTGTATATTATAAAAAGATAGCAATGCCCTAGGTGGTTTGGCTCAGTGGATAGAGCATTGGCCCGAGGACTGAAGGGTCCAAGGTTTAGTTTCAGTCAATGGCAGGTATATTGGTTGCAGGCTCAATCCACAGCCCTGGTCAGAATGTATGCGGGAGGCAATCAATTGATGTGTCTCTCTCACTTTGATGTTTCTTATCTCTCCCCCTTTCTTCCACTCTCTAAAAAAAAAAAAAAAAAAAAAAAAAAAAAATCAATGGAAAAATATCCTCAGGTGAAGATTAAAAACAACAAACTACACCACCGCCACCACCACCTCCAACAACAACAAAAAAGATACCAATGTATTAAGATTTTTACTATACTGATAATATTGAAGTTTATACATTAATAATACAAACTAGTCTACATTACCCGCATAAATGCTTGATGTGTTCTACAATTAGCGACTGTGCTTAATACTCTCATGCTTCCTGTAATCACATCGGAAGTTCCATTAGAAGAGAAGTAAAACCTGGATGGAGACTCCGCCTTTCTGCTCACATCCAAACTCATGTTATAAAACAAAACTGAAAAAATGTAAAGAGAATTGCAATTAATTTATTATTTAAAAACATTTAAATAATAAATTTATTTTGTTAATTAAAAGCATTTATTTTGTTATTTTTTAAGTGATCATAGTCAAAGTTATAGAGAATATTGGAAATGTCTTAAATTCTATTCAATAGCTTTTAAAAACTAACCTGGACTATGAAAGAGAGAACAATTTAAAAATACAAATTACAAAAGTTATTTTTATAGATTAAAAATGTATAAAATTTTCTCTAGGTTTCTAATTATAACAATATTTAAATCGTTAATTATCTGCTTAATCCATTTATATGTAAATGTTTCAAAACCAAATTGTTACTACTAATAAAAGTCCTGAGTAAAGTTTCAAATTTCCTTGGGGACCTTTTTTGTGCTTAGAAAACCTGTCTAAAGAAATACAGGCAATGTACTGTGCTCAAAAGTCATCTGGAATATTTCTATCTTGTGTGGTTATATAATTTACTTCATATGTTGTTAGGGTCATTTATTTCCATTTGTTTCCAATTTGAGGTATTGATCTTTTTCTTTTGATTTGTTATTGTTTGTTTTTTTTAATGTAAAGTGAACACACGATTCCAAAGTCAAACCTATATAAACAGTTTACTCAAAGATGTATTCTTTCCCAGCCCTGGGCCCTGATAAGTCAGCTCCACAGTTTTATTGGTTTCTAGTTTGAACTTCAAGTGCTGATTTGTGCAAAAATAAACAAATACAGACAGACATTCTCTCAAATATTTTGGCAGTTCTGTAAGAAGTTATTTCAGCGGTTGCCAACCTTTTAGACCTCACAGACCACCAGTGGTCTGCAGACCACCAGTTGGCAATTGCTGAATTTATTTCAAATTGATATAGTACATAATCATCTGCTAATGATCTCCAGTAAGCAAAACAATAAGGAAAAAATTTACAAGCAACTTTTTAAGCCAGATCTTATCAAGAAAGGACTCTTGACTCTAAAGAGATCTTTGCAAAACAAGCTGCATCTAATAGTTTGTTGAGGTCCATTCATATAGGAGCAATTATTCGTTAAGTGGTATTTTGAATTTATGTAACTCCTGAAGTGTTCACTTATATTTTAGGCATAACTAACTCCTCTGAAAGTATTTTATGTATTTCAGGGAAATCTATACTCCCACAAATTTCAAATATATCTGGCAGTCTTCCTTTTACTTAAAAAATAAATAATAAAGTCCAAATCGACTTCAAAAACACAATAAGTGAGATTCAATGCCTTAAATATATTCAGACAAAAGTAAATGAAGAAGGGTGAATAAAAACCCACTCACAGTAAGAGTCAAAAGTGTTCTGGTTTCATTAAACACTAGTGGCCCAGTGCATGGATTCATGCACATTTAAAGGAGATTAATTAGAAGTATTTTATATCATTATTCACCTTTTCTCTATAATAGGTGTGTCAACCAAATTCACAATCAACAATGACAGATGGAAACACATGTGTGCAATTGGTGCCAGCAAGAGCTTTACATGTATCGTGCATGTGTGAGTCAACTTAGCCTTTTATAGATATAGAATAAACTTGCTTAATTAGACCTGCTTTCTGATGTAGCTAAATTTTTTCCTCCCAGTGAAACACCCCAACTTCTCTTTTAGATAATTGTCAGCAACACAACAGTAAATATCAACACGAAGCAGATTATTATTATTGTAGACCATGCAGAGAAAACAAAGGGTAAACTATTTAACTGCAAGAGTGTTTGACTATATTCTGTGCTGTGAGAACACCTGAAGTCATTTTCAAGGTCCACCATTTCTTACTTCTTTTTAGTTAGGTCATTTCTAAGCTTTCTAAATCTGTGTTTTCTGGCTAATGAAAAGAAAATAGGTTCCACCAACTCTCCTATCTACCTACTCTAGGACTTCTGTGAGGATCAAATGAAATGAGGCACAGGAAAATGCTTCACAGACATTGGTTAAAGTGTGAAATCTTTGCACCTGGCTATAAATCAAGTCATGTTCCTGGACTGAAGAAACTGCAAGGAGGCTAGTTGTCACTAGGGAGATGAAGCCAGGCATTGCTACCTGACATCATTACCCAGACAGACACTTAGTATATTAGTCTTTTATATATATAAGTACTTAATGAGAATTATTTCTCCCAAGGAGTCATTTTACAACTATAAAGCATGTTTTGTAATACTACTGTGGTTATGAATTTCATATATATGTTTTCAACCAATTAAAAAATATCTGGTCACCAAGGAATTGGTAGTACAACGTACACTGATTTTACATAAAGGGAAATAGTTCTATCAATTGAGCACCTAATTTTTGGATAATCCATCAGCTTGTCTGTGTTCCTGTGTTACTGGAGTCACACTATCAAACCGCCGCTTCTTCCATCAGGAACCAGATGATGGATATGCCCACAGTCTTACCACTGCATCTCTAGTCAGGACTTTTGTAAAGTTCTATAAAAAATGAGTCTGACCATAAGTAGAGACGCTAGGCTCCTTCTGTACTTCTCACTACAGGCTAATTCAGACTGCAGCATCTGTTACACATCTGTTATTTGGTTCAGTATTTGCTGCCTTTCATGATGTTTAGATGAGGGCAGCCTGCAGGGTCATGAGTACAGTCAACTGTTAAGTGTGGGGCTCATAAATTTTGTGAATTATTGATGTCCAAACGATAAACCCAGGTCTCTATCATAGGCTGGTTTCATTAGTAGTCATTCCTGTATCAGCCTTAGTATAACATAATTAGAAAATTAACTTGCTAGTAAAAAATGTAATACTTATCAAGTTACATATTTGGATTTGGGATTAACCACAATTTTGGATGAGCCATATCAATGCTATTTTTTGCAGAGAGGAACACTGAGTTACCTACATATAGAAAAATGTGCACAAGCACTCAGGAGTCAAGAGCCATAATAAATCCTTAACAGATGTGTGTTATTTATGAAAAATGAAATCAGGGTCTAGACTTAAGATAGGTTCTTCAGTTACTCAAACGGGACAGAATATAAGAAAAGAACCTTCTCTCTCCCTGGGCTTCCAACTTAAACTGACACCACACTTTAAAGAGCCCAGTAAAACAGCAGAGAACTGTGCTGATGCTTTTTCTGTTCTAAAGAGCTGTTACAGATTAAGCTCAATTAGTTCACTTTAAATAATACAGAAAGTGCTGCACTTGATTTGCTTATCATAACCTCTAAACAACAGTAACCTCTTAATGTGCCCCACTCAAAGGTTAGAATAATGAGAGAATCTGAAAGAGGGGGAATAAAGGTGTATCAGGTGACTGCTCTCTCCTACCCTAAACCAGTTCTCCCTGGTGACACAAAGTGAGGGCTCAAAAGATGACAGTGAGATTAACGGGTCAAGTACACATTCTATTGATTTTGTAAGGGTGCCCTTACCAATATAACCTGGAACCTCTTTGCCCTTGTATGAGAAACAGAGTGTTAGATCCATGCACACAGAAGGCAATCCATTTTCAATACAGTCAAAATTTGTTCTATTTACTGACTCGGGATGGTTTAAAGAAGCTTCGACAATCACTACAGGTCTTGTCCTAAGGAGAAAATAAAATTAGCAATATTAACTACAGAATTATTTTTCCTTAGGAAAAGAATTGCGTTTGTTTTGTCAGTTTCCCTTGACTAATTTCATGGGACTGTTTTATTAACAGTATGTGCATATAAACTCAATTAAATTTCCATGCAATGAATCAAGAGGAATTTTCATAAAATATTGACTTTGTCTGATTATATTAATTATATCTATGTAAGGTGGGAAAAGAATCCTGAAGTTCAATAATTAAATTTTGGACTACCAAAAGAAGAGGGTTATGAGGTCACCACCATTGCTGATTTTAAAAATTGCCTCCCATCATTTACAATTAAACCCAATTGTCATTAAGCAGCAAAATGTATCAACCTTACCTTAGCAGCACAGCAGAATCGGACCGAAAAGCACCAACTGCTATATCTGGAGGATAAAAACAACACGGATTAATGATCATCATTAGGCAAAGAGAATTACTTTCCAGTAAGAAATACTTAACTACATATCACCTTTTGACTATATCAAAACACTATTTACAGAAAATTAATTAGAAAAGATATGCTTACATCTTAAGATTTATTCCACATTTGTCTGAATCTATTCAGTTGCAATGACATTCATCCCTTTACAATATAAACATAATGTGATATAAAATGAAACCCAATTTTTAGACTAGAAACATTCACCCAGAAATCTTTCAAATGACAAAAAAAAGAACCCACAAAAACAATCTTCTTTCTTTTCATTATCAGACTAGAGGCCTGGTGCATGACATTCATGTACTTGGGGGGGTGGGGGTTGTGGGCGCTCAGCCCAGCCTAAGCCCTCTCATAGTCCAGGACCTCTTGGAGGATATTTGCCTGCCACAGAGGCAGAAGAGCTCAGTTTCTGGTTGAGCAGTACTCCCCCTGTGGAAGCACACTGAACACCAGGGGGCAGCTCTTATGTTGGTGGTTAGTGCTCATAACAGCCGTTTTGTTGATTTGCATGTTAGCTTTTTATATATAGGATAGTTCATTTACTTTTATGGTTGTTTTTAATTTTATAAAGAATAAGGAATAATGTTACATAACTAACAGTGTAAAGCTCAAGAATTACTTAACCATTTCAGAGACATCCTTGAATTCAAAAAAGCTTTAAAAATGAAGGAAACAGTTATCAGTAAATCAGAACTCTTTTATGTACCTCTCAATAAATAGAATCCACAATAGAGCACATCCCACTATAAAAAATAAGGTAAATTTTGTACTCACCCATATATCCATTATTATCTGCATCAATTTGTCCAGATATGGACTGTCCAAACATACTTAAGGATCTGCTTATTTGAAGCCCTTCAATTCTCTAAAAAAACAGATAAGTTTAGTGAGAAGTGTTCTTGAACATCCTTTATCCTAGAGAAACAACAATTTAGTGAAAAAGCCTTCCCATGCCCTGGCATATCTCTGAACAAAATACATTTTAGCTAAGTCAAACACTTGTATCTCAGAACAAAATTTTCCAGCTTTCCCTGGGAGGTTGATATCTAAAAAAATCACTTTATTTTGTGAGCAAAGGGAAATCATGCAGTACAGATCTCCTATAATGGTCCTGACCCCTCTTCCCCAGTCTTCTCTTTTGGTTCAATATCCATTTCCCTGACCAGCATGAACTACCAAACAAGTAATCTGGAAAATAAGACATTTCTAGTTACTCAGTTACTAGGAGCCCTCAACTCAGCTTATAAAGAAAGCCACTCATTGGCAAATTGCATCCTAGCATTTGACAAGGACAATTCAAATCCTGTGCTTCCTATTCCATGGATCTCATTTCATGTCTAGATAGTAATTTATAAGTATCAGGCTGCTATCCAGACTTAAAAAATCAGTATTTTTTACTAGACAAATACACACCTTTCATGTTAAATATGGAAAGCCACATGCCTATTTTTACCTAATCAGAAATAACAGTATGAGCTAATGTTTTCATCAAAGTGTCTTTGGAAAAGCTTTTCTTCTCTGCATGTGTATATAGTTGCTTTCTATGCACTGAAACGGCCTATTTTTTCAGATTACATAGAAGTGAAGTCAGATCAAACTTTATGGAAGTGCTGTCATCTTACTGCTTTGCACTAAAAGAACACAGAGTAACATATAGAGTATTTGCTCTCTCTGTGTGTTCTCCATAAAATACGGGGCTTTAGCCATAGGATATGAGAGTTAATCAATTCCAAATGGGCTCATTTGGAATAATATAGATATTACCTCAGAACATAAATGTAATGAAACGCAGAGAGAAATCTTTATAGGATTATGACAAGCTAGGATGGAGATGAACTAGAACTCTTATTTATGGGGGCCGGAGCAGGGGATGGTTCCAAAGACTCATTAATACTCTTACAAATGAGACCATCTATTATAGTGATAAAAATGGTGAAATAGAATATTAAGGATTTGAACAAACAAATTAAGAAAAAGAAGTCCCATTAACACCAGAAATATTAAAGAAGCTTTTATTACCAATGCTTCTTTAGAAAATACAGTCACCTCCTACCTGTGAGAAGGCTGATGAGATCCCATCTGCTCCACCATTGTAAATATAAATGGCGCCTCGCAAGTCATCTTCCTGTGGAGCTCCAATAGCAACATCTGGTCAAGAATGTAAGTGGTGGAAAATAAATCCTTGATATAAAGAATACAACTCTGAAAACTAACCTGCATACTCCTTAATCACATCAGAAAACACAAGAAACCTCTTGTAAAAAAACAACAACTTTTCTCATTAGAAATAAAAAAGATTATGAAATACGAAAAACATCACAATAATGTACAGTGTTGTGCATGAAAGCAAGTGCATAAAAGAAGCAGAGTAAATGGGTCTGAGAGCCAGTTCAACAGAATGGTCATGGGCAGACCCCAGTGCAAACCCCAGCATTGCTGTTGTGCTGTAATACTGGACACAATTCCTAACCTCTCTGTGTCTCTTCTGTTCCCTCACCTATAATAGAAACTCAGGTCACTCAACAAAGAAGGAGATTATTCATCTACAGTGCTCAGAGTAGCACCTAGAAACTAATAAATTATTATCATCTATGAAAAGCATATGCAAAGAATCCTTATTTTGAGTTTTTGAGTCTTGAGATTTACTTTCTTTGCAAAATGACTTCCAAATTAACTCATGTTCCAATGCAATTAAGGTATTTGTTCAGGCTATCTGTATGCATTCGTGTACACACACACACACACACACACACACACAATTTCAGAAATAGATTTGTTTTATAAAATAATGACTGCATCACCTTCATGATTTAATTAAGATTCACATCAGATTATGACATAAGAAAATATTTGATCAACTAACATAAAAAAAGAAGCCAAGTGAAAATAGAAACTATGAATGACATGGTTGGTTATATGCTGTAAATATAGAGTACATAGAGAAAAAATTCTACATTCTTCTACTTATTTAGTAAGTATTATGTCTATTCATTTGGGTATATTCATATTTTTGTTTATATGCAATGTTATCTCATTACTTTAATAGAAACCTAAAATATAGAAAGTTTGCTTTTATGATTTTCACATCAGAACTAAAAACTTTTTATAAAGCAAGGTGGCAGTTTTTTACTGCCATTTAAATGCAAATAAGTAATCTTTAATATATAACTTTAGGCCAAATATTGTGTAGTTTTAAAACTGCCAAAGCTTTTGTATTTTCATGTAAAAATAATTGGTTGATACATCTTATACTTTTGTTTAGACCTATTAAGGTTACCCTCCTGGACTTGTACAAATTATTTTAAATTTTCATGTATAAATACACCCATTCATTTGTTCATTCAGTGGGCAACTATTGAGCACCTACTAAATTTCTGCTGAAAAATCTGAAAAAAATACTGTCTTGTATTGTCAGGTCCTGACAAATGTTTGAAATACAGTATGAAAAATGTAGAGGGCCTTATTTAAACCAAAAAAAAGAGAACTAATTAGTAATAATAAAACATACGAAAGTATGAATCTCACCAGTAAGAGTAAATATATAGTTAAGGTAGTGGATTAGGCACTTATAAAGATTGTATGAAGGTTAAAAGACAAAAATAGTAAAAATAACAAAGTAATTAGTTAAGGAATAAACAAAATGAATAATATAAATTATTACAACAAAAATATAAAATGTGGGAAAGGGAAGTAAAAATGTTGTTTTAAAATTCATTCAAATTTAAGTTGCTGTCAATTAAAAGTAGACTGTTTTGTAAATCTATATACTGTTATTTATGAGCCTCTTCATAACCACAAAGCAAAAACTGATGGTAGATATACAACAGATAACGAAAAGGGAATCTAAACAGAACACTAAAGAAAGTTATCAAACCACAAGGGGAAAAAAAAAGAAGAGAGGAATTACAA
This sequence comes from Lasiurus borealis, assembly GCA_004026805.1. Lineage (NCBI taxonomy): Eukaryota > Metazoa > Chordata > Mammalia > Chiroptera > Vespertilionidae > Lasiurus > Lasiurus borealis. The sequence continues at coordinate 36,359 of PVJN01013960.1, read as the reverse complement.
AACAACAAAATGGCAATAAGTATGTACTTATCAGTAGTACTACTTAAAATATAAATGAACTTAAAACTTCAACCAGAAGAGTGGCTCCTGGATTAAAGACAAAAAAACAAACAAAAACAAAACAAACAAAAACAAGACCCATCTATATGTTGCCTATTAGAGACTTAATCAGATGTAGGAACACACATAGACTGAAAGTGAAGGAATGGAAAAAGATATTCCATGTAAATGGAAACCAAAAGAAAGCTGGATTTATATAAGACAAAATAGACTTTAAAACAAAGATTATAATAAAACATAGAAAAGATAATTACATAACGATAAAGGAGTAAATCCAAGAAGAGGTAATATTTGTAAATATTTTTGAAGCAAACATAGAAGCACTTAAACATATAAAGCAAATATTAACAGACCTAAAGGAAGAACTTGATAGCATACTATAATAATAGGAAACTAGAATACCCCACTTACACCAATGATTTCCAGATAGAAAATCAATAAGAAACATAGGCTTTAAACAACCCAGTAAAACTGATAGACTTAGTGAATATATATATATATATATATATATATATATATATATATATATAGAACATCCCATCCAAGAAGAGCAGAATACAGATTCTAATGAAGTACAAATAGAACATTCTCCATTGCAGATAGTTAAGCCACAAAGCAAGTCTTAATAAATTTAAGAAGATTGAAATCATACCTAACACCTTTTCTGACCACAATGATAAATAACTAGAAATCAATTATAAGAAAACTGGAAAAATTACAAATATATGGAAATTAAATAACATGCTACTTAACCAATGAGGTCAACAAAGAAATAAAAGGAATCAGAAAAGATTACTATGAAAATTATACACTAACAAGCTGGACAATTTAGAAGAAATGGATAAGTTCCTGGAAACATACACTCATCTAAGATTGAACATGAAAAATAGTAAACCTGAATAGACTGAATTGGTAATTGAAAATCTCCCCAAGAAACACAAGCCTAGAATCTGATGACTTTACTGGTGGATTCTACCAAACATTAAGATTTAAATACCTATCCTTCTCAACTCCTTCAAAACATTAAAAAGAAGGAAGTGCTGCCAGACTCCTGTATGAGACCAGAAGTATCCTGATAACAAAAGCAGACAAGTACACCACAAAAAGAGAAAAGTACAGACCAATGTCCCTGAGGTACACAGAAATCCTCTGTAAATCCTTTATAAAATATAGCAAACCAAATTCAATTATACAAAAGATCATACATTCTGACCACACTGGATTTATTTCAGTGATGCAAAGATGGTTCAACATTCACAAACCAATCAACGATACACTATACTAACAAAAGCAAAGATAAAAATCACATGATCATCTCAATAGATGCAAAAAAAAAAAAAAAAAAGCATTTGACCAAGTTTACCAAACATTTGTGACAAAAATGTTCAACAAAATGGGTCTAGAGGGAACATACATCAACATTATAAAGGCCATGTATAACAAGCCCCAAACCTTTTCATTTATTATCAGGAACAATTCAAGAATGCCCACTTTCACATACTACTAAAGTCCTAGCCAGAACAATTAGGTACATAAAAATGAGACTTTCAAATTGGACAGGTAGAACTAGCACAATTTGCCCATTTTATGATTTTATTTGTAGAAAACCCTGAAGACTCCACCAAAAAAAATGTTAGAATAAAAAAATTGCAGTAATGTTTCAGGGTACAAAATTGATCTACAAAAATTTGTTGTATTTCTATACCTTAACAAACTATTAGAGCAACTAAGAAAATAATCCTATTTACAACTGCATAAAAAAGAATCAAATAGTTAGGAATAAATTAAACTAAAGAGGTGAAAGACCTATACACTGAAAACTAAGATATTAATAAAAAAAAATGAAGACAAAAATAAATGGCAAGGTTCTTCATGTTCATGAATTGAAAAAATACTGTTAAAATGTCCATATTACTGAAAGCAATCTACAAATTATTGCAATCCCTATCAAAATTCCAGTGGCATTATTCACAGAATTAAAAAATATCATAAATTTGGAATGAACCACAAAAGGCCCTGAATAGCAAAAACAATCTTAAGAAAAACAAATCCAGAGACATCATACTCCCTGATTTCAAACTGTATTACAAAGCTATAGGAATCAAAACAGTATGATAGTGGCATAAAAACAGACACATAGATCATTGGAACAGAAGAAAGATTCCAGAAATGAATCTATACGTATATATGGTCAATTCATTTAAGAAAATACAATGGAGAAACACAGTAATAAATGGTGATGGGAAAATTGGACAGCTCCATGAAAATGAATGAAACTAGATCAACTACTTTATACCATACACAAAAATTAACTCAGAATATCTATCATAGTATTTTATAAACTCTTTAATGGAAAATGTTATTTGTATAATCATAATCATAAAAATATCTATCCTTTTGTTTTTAATATAGTAAAAAAATTCCAGAAATGGTAATGTTTGTATACCAAATTATACCATCTTACATTAAATGGGGTTCATTGAAAGCATATGTTCAACAACCCACTAACTTTCTCCTTGCAGAGTAACATTTTAGACATCTAAAGTAGAATGAAGGAAGCACTTAGGCATAAAAAGAAATCAAGAAAGTGAGAATTTACAGTACTTACTTCACTAATTTTTCATATCCATATCAGTTTTGACCTAATATTACCATATACCAATCATCAGTGACTATATCAAGAAGACACAATTCTAGCTCTAAAAATATCAAACACTTATTTGCTGAACTCCATAAATCACACACATTCTCTCAGAACTATTCATCATTTTATGCCCAGTTTCAACAGACGTGGTAATCAATCAGAGCTAGATTGGAGAACGCAAATTTTAAGAGGGAAGGCCGGTAGAAACAAGTTCTTCAGCAGCTGGGCTGATTTCCAGGCAATAGGGAAAGTTGTGATGGTACCATCCATTCCATTACTGAAATTGGTCCATATCAGTTGATAAATAGCCACTATGCTTGAGTTTGCTCTTTGTACCTTCACCACTGCTCAGGACTCAAACACGGGGTCCCTCAGATCCTCCCACAATGCTACAGCTGAACAAGGAACTCGTGGGATAGCAGGGGGCTTACAGAACCCAGCGCCAGCTCTGCAGCCAGCCTCCACTGGGTTTTGTCAGAATCTTTATTGTACTAATAGTGAAAGAATAGGATCCAACGAGCCTATGATATACATTTTAACATTTCCGAAATCAGAATCCTTTTAATAAAGAATAATGGTGGGTCACAATGTAATAGCATTTTTTAGGGGCACAAAAAATGCCACTCATAACCAATGGTGCCTTAGAATCAATGGCATATAACAATAGTAAGAATCAATAGCTGACTACTAAAGAGAAGTCAGGTGTGACCAAAAAAAAGGAAAAAAAAAAGAACCTACATTCTGGCCCCATTTTCTATAGAAAGACAAACAACATAAAACTCCAATCATATTTTCTTCCATGTACAATTTTAAAAGTGGAAATCAAATGCTAAATTGGATACTTTTATTTACCTTCAAAGCCATCATTATCGATGTCACCCAGATTAACTATAGATTCCCCAAATCTTGCAGCATATTTGTCACTTCCAACAAGTGCTGTTTCCATTTCATTCATTACTGCTCCCTAGATAGAAAGGGGGAGAAAGGTGTCATTATAACACTCCCTGACAACTTTACACATGATTTACTGTTGTAATTGATATTGATTTTTCTCTAATGCTTCAAACAAGTTGGACAAACTACAGACCGAGCTGTAGTACACACATCTCGGTTCAATTCAATAAATATTTATCAAGCACATGTCAACACATAATAGTATGATTAGAGCTCAAAGGATATAAAAAATTGTCAAACTCCTGATTCTTAGTTTTGAAAAATCCAATAAATCATTTTGATAATTCAATTTAGCAAATATTTATCAAGTTTCTACTCTAGGCACTGCAATTTACAGACTGAACAAGTGAAAGGGAATAGGCAGTGTGTTTAATTGACACAGGCCCTTTCTGAAAGAAGCCCAGAGTTACAGAAAAGGCTACACATCGGCATGTAAATGACCTAGCAGTATAGACTGCTTGGTAATATCAAAGAGCAAAGAGGGTATATATAATTGTGAGAGCCAGGAGGGATTTCATGAACAATGTTCAAGATAACTATTGAAGGATGGGCATAATTTTGATACACAAATGATCAGCAAAGCACAAATTCCAAAGAATTTGGCTATAATGAAAAGTGTGTATAATGAGTGAGAACAAAATATTCAGATTGGGTCCTTGTAGGGTGGGACTGTGAACACTGGGGAAAATTTACTCTCAACTTAGGGGACAATAGGCAGCTGCTGGAGGTTTCTGAGGAGTGATGTGACCCAAGTTTGCCTTTGGAACTTTATTCCAGCAGCAATGAACATGGATTGATCAACCGCTACCCCTGCAGTGGGAGAGAGTTACTACAATAAGACCTTCAATTATGTTGCGATCAGAGCTACGAGTCTCTCTCCATGTCAATCAAGACACTGTCTTGTAGAAAAAAAATATCCATGCGCTACTTACTCATTCCTCTGCCCAAATAAGTCTATTAATCATTTCCTAAGTACACGCATGTTCTTCCCCTTGGCAAGTGCCCTTCACCTTTTATTTTCCAATTAAAAAATTCCTGTACTTATTCTGCTCTCAGAGAAACACCTAATTTAAAGAGCAGGTGGCAGAAGAGATTCCAACAAGGATGAGATGGTGCAGACCTAAGGAAATGCCAAGGCACTGAGGTAATCACTCTCCTGCGAGCGTTCTCCAGTCACAGAGAATGGTGACCAAGAGTTCGCTGGGGACCTCTGAGAGCTATTTTAGTAGAAGTAGGTGGAAGCCATATTCATTCAAGTATCATTCTTTCTTGAGTTCATTAATAATTACTGAGCACCCACTTGTCCAGGACTCTTTCGGGCCTCGAGAAAATAGCAGTAAACAAGACAGATGATCCCTTTCCACAGGGAGTCTCCATTCCAGGAGAGGAACAAATATTAGCAAACCAAACGAGAAAGATGTTATGTAATTCCTCTGTGGTAGTGGTTAGTGCCTTTCTAGAGAGGTATAAAACAGGAAGTTAGAAAGGAGCAAAGAAACAATAATGCCAGAGCAAGCTTCAAAATCTGAAATCAATTACAATTTTTTCAAAATATATTTTATTGATTTGTTACAGAGAGGAAGGGAGAGGGCTAGAGAGTTAGAAACATCGATGAGAGAAAAATATTGATCAGCTTCCTCCTGCACACCCCCTACTGGGGATGTGGCTGCAACCACTGTACATGTCATTGACTGGAATTGAACCTGGGACCCTTAAGTCTGCAGACTGACACTCCACTGAACCAAACTGGTTAGGGCTCAATTGTGATTTTTAACTCGTGTTCAATAGTGGTGCCTCAGTGCAGGAGTGAGGCAAGAACAAAACGGTAGACTTGTGGGTATAGCTCCTCTTTTGCCCTTTAAGCAAAGGAGCACCATTTTTGTCTGGCTTTCATATTGGGATTGCTTAAAATTTCAATGGAAACAACAAGGTCCTATATTGCCTTATTTTAGGTATAAATGCTACTGTTCAAATTATTCTCAAAAAGTTTAGTTATAAAGAAAAGGGAAAGAAGAATTCAGAATGAGGATGAGGCTAGTCTAAGGAAGACCACTTATGGATAGGGAAATGTGAAATAGTTCTACCAGAAAAAGTAATAATACCTGACATCACTATTAATGAGATGTGATCACTTTGTAGATAATAAGCTTTTTACTATTAAATTTAGATTAAAACAGTATAGAAAACTCCAGTGCACATATAACTTTCCTGCTCTACATCTGGAACTTTCAGAATCTCTCAGTTTTATAAGGCTTACAACTTTAAGGTAGAAATTTATTAAAAGGTGTGGAACCATTGATAAAATAGGATTACAAATACCTTCTTGAAACAGATTTTACTTTGTTGAGTCCTGCCTGTGGCTTAAGAAATGAACTAATGTTCTCACAAACACACTGCTGCTCTTAAATCAAAGGCAGGCCCACAGGACCCTATGAAGGCCCTATCCATTCTCTGCTTTGATTTAAGGTCAAGAAGGTAGACTGGCAAGACAAGGCCAGCAGAAATCTTTTAACTGATTTGTCCATAATTTAACATCCAATAATAAGCAATAATTATATATTTCTACAAATCCTATATCTACTGTGGAAGAAACTATATCAATGTTATATTCTTATCGATCTATATTAATTGTGCAAATTAACATTTTATCAGAACATGTCTTGTTTCCAATGGTCAAATCAAGAAATTGAAAATGTGAAATATTTTCTCGTCTACTTCAAGTAATATTTTGTAATTATTAAATCGTATAAGGACAATCACTACCATAAGAAATCCACATTTTTAAGGATGCAAGCAAATTAGATTTGTTGTCACAATGAAAACAAAGAAACGTCATATATTGGAGTACCTCCCAGCTGTGAATAGAGAAGCTCTGGAATGTCTCATCTCCTCCTTCTAGAATGTCAAAATGGGTCGTCGGCCCATTTATCATCCTATTCTGTTTCATGTTGGGAGCATCAGCACCACACCAGGAATTTTATTTTCATCATTAAAATAAGCCTAAGAACCTGTAGTTTCAGAACTCTGGGGTAAGTTCCCAACATGATCCCCCGAGGGGCCTCCAGCTTGGGGATCCTTGGACTTACTGAGCCGGAGTTGATGTACACGAACACTCTGCCTTCCTCCCTGATGCTGCTCTGCATGGGAGCTCCCACCAGCAGGTCCGAGAAGCCGTCTGCGTTGAGGTCCACGGCACAGATAGAAGCTCCAAAATAAGAGCCAAGCTGTCCCAAAAAATCAACCAGACCCAGTCACTGAGAAAAAAGCAGGGCGAGGCACCAAAGCCCGCAGGGATACCAAAGGCGGAGACGTATTACCTTTTTACCTTTCATTTCATGTAAGATCTTTAGTTCTCTTTCATCAATTCTGAATATGTATGCCTGCAATTGGGAAGAGACTTAGAAAAGGTTAGACTATGACATTATAAAATTATTTTCATTTGATCAAAATATCACTTTTCATAACTTGTAATTGCTCAAATACAGCTTTAAAAGTCCTTTTCAGAGTGATCTCAAAGGTTTAGGAAACCACGTTCAGGTTAACTATCTTCTCGGGAGCTACCTCCTGGCCCCTGAGAGAAAGCGCAGGAAGCAAGCATTTTTGTCTCACTTTTCAAAGTAAGGCAAAGAAAAATTTAATAACCTTTATCCCACAACGTAACAAAAGCTAAAGCCAAAAATGGCATCATATTCTTTGTAGTCTGGCCATAAAACATGTTGCTACCTCAATTTCCCATTAGTTGTAAACTTGTTAACAAAATAAATATATTCCCTGGACACCTTGAGACAGTTCTCATAAGAAAGAAAAGCTTCATTTGACATATCATTTTCCTTAAAGCTTTTTTGCCCAATTTTATCTAAAAGCCGTACTATGTTCACCAATTTCACTAAATGTAGCAAACAGCTCATCATTGCTTGCTTTCATTCCTTAGCACGTGTGCGCTTCCTCCTTTAACCTCTCTTTCTCTCCTGCAATCTAAAATCTTGTAAAGAAATAAATATGAAAACGCAGCTCTTACTTTACCAATCTGTTCATGTTGAGGGGCTCCTCCGACGACTTCGGTGGTATCCCTGTTCCGAAAGTGACCACCTCCGACTGAGTATCCTTCAAGAAAACGGAGACAACTGTGAGGCTCGTCATCTGCCGTGGGTAAAATATATCATCGCGTATCCACTCAGGATTAAGTGAGACTAAATACAAAGTGACTACACGGAACAGGATTTTAATAATATTTAGCAAAGCAATATTAGTACACACAATTGGTCATTCATTTTATGCTTTAATTATTAATCTGTGTGTTATGAGACTAGTTACATGGCTTATCTATCCAAGCCCTAGACATTGAAGAAAGCACCTTTACATTTGGTTAGTCTGTCTCTGTGTAGTATTAGGACATGCAAGCTTCTGGGATTACAACAGAAATATTTTAGAGTACATAAAATATGACATTTTAAACTTTAAGTGTAAAATTTCCTAAGTTGCAATTTTGCCAAGAAATCTTTATTATGATAACATTTTATGATAGAAATGGGGAAATATTTTTGTTTATCCTATCTAATAAAAGAGTAATATGCGAATTGACTATCACTCTATCACATAAGATGGCTGCCCCGATGTGGTCAAAGATGGCTGCCCCCATATAGGCACAAGATGGCCACTACAAGATGGCCAGCAGGGGAGCAAAGTTGGGAAGAACCAAGCCGTCTGCAAGGAAGGGCAGTTGTGGGTGATCAGGCCAGCAGGGGAGGGCAAATGGGAGGGACCAGGCCTGCAAGGGAGGGCAGATGGGGGCAAGCAAGCTTGTGGGGGAAGGCAATTAGGGGTGACCAGGCTGGCAGAGGAGAGAAATTGGGGGTGACTGAGCCTGCAGGGAAGGGCAGTTGGGAAGGACCAGGCCTGCAGGGAAGGACAGTTAGGGGTGACCAGGCCTGCAGGGAAAAGTAGTTAGGTATCAATCAGGCTTGCAGGGGAGTGGTTAGGGGCAATCAGGAAGGCAGGCAGGTAAGCAGTTGAGTCCTGGATTGTGATCCCTTCTGGGATCAGGCCTAAATGGGCAGTCAGCTATCCCTCAAAGTGTCCCAGATTGGAGAGCGTGCAGGCTGGGTTGAGGGACACACCTCCTCACCCCGTATATGAATTTCATGCACTGGGCCTCTAGTTATGTAATAGAAAAGGGTAATACCAAGCTATATTTTATAATACTTGAAGATAACCTTCAGCTATAAACAAGTAAATGTTGAATTGTAAATGAATTCCCTCTGTTTGAAAATGAATTCCTTCTGTTCAAATGGGAAAAATAGCACTGCTTTTTCTTATTTTTGAGTATAGATGCTCACATTTGAAGCACATATGGCTTAAGCAATTCTATACTTTCTAAGAAACTATAGGAAAAGCACTCCTTTTACTATAACAGAAGAATTAATGCCAGAAAAATCTTGTGTTTCCATTAAAACAGTCTATAAATAATCCCACTGCTGAGTCATTAAATAAAGAATAAGAAGATAAATGAGAATAAGAAGATAAAAATAGTTAAGCTCTGAGAAATATTCTAAGAACTTATGAAGCAAAGCTCAATGAGCTATTTTTTAGACCCATATACTTCATAATGTTACCCATTGTCTTGAATGCGGTCCACAACCTGACTGATTTTCAGATGGTTCTTTAAGAAACTATTATTTACTTAATCTCATATAATTAAATGAGTTAAGTAGAGTGCTTACAAAAGTTCCTCAGATATGGTAAGCACTCAATAAATAGTAATATTAGACTACATAAAGACACAAACTCACAAGTTTTACTCCACAGAATAAGCACTTTGCAGTAAACCAGGAGTTCCAGTCTAAGAATTCTACATCGATGATTGTAGTTACATTATGTTAAATGTGAAATTAACTAAAGTTTCATAGACTGTATTTTTAAACAGACAAATTGTCTTTTTAATAACCACTGGCCATTTTGATTTTTTTTTCTGTTTTAATCCTCACCCGAGGATATTTTTCCATTAACTTTTAGAGAGAGAAAGCGACAGAAATGTGAGAGAAACACATGGATTGGTTGCCTCCTGCACACACCAGGGAGGAGTCTGCAACCAAGGTACATGCTCTTGACCAGACTCAAACCCAGGACCCTTTGGTCTGCAGGCCGATGCTCTATCCACTGAGCCAAACCAGCGAGGGCCATTTTGGTGTTTTGAAAATATAATAATTTCCCTTACTTATAATCACTAGCATCTGTAAGAAAGATCATAATTTCAGTTTGTCAATTTTTACAGTACCTAAGTAACTTCCAAATTTTACTTGATTGTCTTTGTCTAAAAATGCCGTGTATTTATTTGCAGTTATGTTGTAGGCAAAAATGGAGCCAGTCCAATAAGATGATCCTGGAGCTCCCATCACAATTAAATCCTGTAAGAAATAAACAATTTAACATCCTTTAAAAGTTTAATCTCACCACCCAAAACCTCTTCCAGATATACATTTTAAGTAAAGAGTGACAAGAATGAATTTTTACAATAAATTTCTAAAACCTGAGCATTTTATGAACTTAAAAACACACCAGGGAAAAAAAAAGCCAGAGAAGCTAGATAATGTATTTTCACTAAAAATAGAGCTTTAGAACGGAAACTTTCACTTTACATTTATCAATGGACTTAGAAATCAAAGGTAGGATATCATTGAACACTAGAGTGAGCTTTCAGGAGAAAGGCAATGTGGTTTCTATTAAAGTAAATCATATCTGGGTAATTCATTAGTGTTCATTACAGAGATAATCATGTGTTGTCAAAAAGTGAAAAAGTAGACTTAATTCAATTTGCAAAAAGCCATTAACTAGTTTCCTTAACAATGTTAGCTTAGAAAAAATAATCCAATAAAATCTTGGGCTTGAAATCAATGATTCTCTTATTGATGTTTTTCTTTCTCCCTCTCCGAAATAAAAAAAAATATTTAAAAAATTTAGGGGACATATTTGATGATAAAAATGAATTTAGAAAAAGCAAACAGAGGGAAGGGTGAAAGAAGCAGATAGTTGTCTAGTAAAATATGAAAACTTTCAGCAATCAAATCTATTTAACATACTTCTAAATTTCCTAAACAATTCTGAATTTCAAAAGAAGACCAATTTAAATATAAAGAAAGCACTGCTTTTCTTTTTTACATAGTAGATATTTATGAAAATTGTAAACCTAAGGTTTTCTACATAGATTCAGAAAACATTCATAAATTCATAACTGGTTTTAAAGGGAAACTAACAGCTTTGAAGGTTGAGTACAACTGTGATCATTCACTGGGAGTTACAGGATGACTAGAGTGGTGGAAAAAGAATAACTGAGTTTGAGAATATATCTGATATAAGAGATCTAGAGGTTATTAAGTTCTTCAACCTCCCAATTCTCATCATTTTAATTGAAAGTATGAATTCATATGTTTACTCCACTCCTCAACAAGTAAAAATAACATACTTAGGTATTTTCAATGCCTAAGTTAACAAAACAAATAACTATAGCTACTTTTAATTTCTATTAAATTCTTACTGAAAGTAATACTCTTTAGTATAGACTTTTAGATGCTCTTATGTGGCACAGCTACCTAATATTAGGCATTTTCTCAAAATATACATCAAATGTTGATTGATAAAAATTAAGCTATACTACTGTACTTTCAAATATTAATCATATTATACAATTTTTACTGTAAAGCATAATTTCAGTCTTTGAAGTCTTCAAAAACATTGAAATTCTATATGTAAACATTCATAGCAGCTATTTTTAGACTATTACCTCCATGTGGAAACTAGATATTCCCACTTGACATGATGCAAAATTGTCTCCAAAATTTTTCACATAATCTAAAATAAAGTAGAAAAAACAATTCAGGATTTCACATAAAGACAAAATCTGTGTAATTTTATTTTATGGAGGATAGGTGACTAGGCCAGGACATAAATTAAAAAAATACTAGAATGGAGACGCCGAGCTCTGCCACCAGCCAGTGTTTGACCAAAGGCAAAAAAGAGGGAGAAAAAACTTTCACAGGCAATGACTACTGTCCTCATTTCATAAGCACCTCCCCTCTCCCCGCTCCTTCCACATTAACTTGCAAGTGTGGATAGACATTTGGGATAAGAAATAGCATAAAAATCTGAGGTGGGGCCCCTTCTGCTACCAGAGGGCTGACCCTGACAAAATTAGATGATATCCCTTGGTCACTCACAATATTCTCCTGTATGAAAGGAAGGTATTTGATTCAAAAAATTGTCAGAATTTCTCCCACATCTACTATTCTAAAGTCTACTGCCTAATTTCATTTACTTTTCAGTATATGCGATCACCAGTCAAAAATCACACGTATTTCACTCCCATTTTTTTTAATAGTTCCTCCATTAAAAAAAAAATAACAGGAAAAAAAACAACCATATACACGCTTCCTAAATTTTTCCTAGTAGAGGGTCTCTTATGATGAAGCCCCCATGAATGGATGCTTTTGGAACTTGCTATGAACACAAAGCTTTGCTTCTGAAACACTGACATCAGTAAATCTCTATGAAAATAAGAATCAGGACCACATCTCTGCTTTGGTTTTACTAACTAGAAAATTTAACAGGATTGCTGTCATTATAATTACTGTACTCTGTCATGATTTTCACTCATTTTTCTATCTTCCCCGAGCCTATTTTTCCATTTTTATAAATTTCCCCATAATTTTAGTTACCTTATATTTATGTCATCTTGAATTTTTTTGTAGAATGTGTTAGGTATATCTGAGCAAAACTAAAAATAATTATGAAAATGTTTCAAAGTGTAAACCATTAGGAAGAAGAGGATAATAAAAATGCAAAAAAGTAGACTGAATTTTACTGTAATTAAGAATTCAAAATTCACTTTTTAGCTTCTTGCCATCCAAAGGCCAATCAGGAATATATATGGCATACGCTTCTCTAAGATATCAAATGCCAATATGAATAGAGTCAGTACCTGAATTTGCTTATTTGTTCAAAATTTTGTCAGGTGACAGATATTTTCTTGGAGACTGGGGTAATCATTTTGGTTAGAAAAGTTGGAATGTATATTTATTTAATGCCAAGTTTTCAAATTTCAGATTTTCAGAATTTGTTCTGTTGCAGATATATTTTTTAATGCTCTATTGACATTCACCATGAACTTTTTTCACTTCCATTGTTTATTTATGTTCTAGCTCCGTGTGCAGTAATGCTACTGATGACCTAGAATTTTTATGGGAAAACCTTTCAAACTTAAGATTCCAATTCCTTGCTAGTTCAAGAAAAACAAGTGAACTTGAAAAAAAATGTGAAAAATATTTGCTTCCATTATACTTGAATCTTTCTGAATCTTTCTTTGCAGCTAAAGATAACCTAAAGTTTTTTTCTTACTGATCAGACGTTTTAATGTAATTCCACGATTTTAAGTGTCCTATAATTGTTGAGAATTACTCACATATAATGAATTGAAAATGTATTTAATGCAAAAATGGATAATTACCAACTAGATTCTAGAATTATTCAAATTAAAGTGTAGACTTTCCTAAAAAAAGTGCATTTATGAAAACCAATAAAAATGGGGTACTTTGAGTACTTATAAAGAACACAGCTATTTTAAAAATCCCCTCCTCACAAAATCTAAAATTAAAAATAATTTTTAAAAATTAAGTCATTTATTAGTTTCTTTTGATCCAGTTAATATTAAAATCTTCTCTTACCTTGATAACACGGAGCTAGTCTTTTACTCAGTTCTGTTCGTAAATTAGAGGGCATTCTATAGCAACCCCCCGTGGGGAGCTTATTTTCAGTCTTCATATAAAATATGTTTTTCCATCTATGCCCACAAGTCTGAATAAAACATAAAAGTAGACAAAATTATGTGAAAGTCACACCCAGAATAGCTGATGTCATGATGTGATCAGGGTACTGATTTCAATAACCTACCACGATAGATCCATTTTCTCCTGGCTGTCTGGAAAGCGTGACTCCCAACCACTGATTGTCTCTTTCTTCCAAACAAGTCTTTCCACAAAAGTCTCCATGGGGGCTACCTACCACATTTGAAAACAACGTTATCATCAGTCACCTTGAAAACTATGTTATTCTAGGAGAGCAGAGAAAATGAGCACATCATGCTTATCCCCAATGTTTTTTCCCCTCCAACCACTTGTGAAGTGCCCAAATCCCTGCTTTTGTGTCATCTTATATTCAGTGCGCCATGGGGGGAGGGATAACTGTGAATTACGTTAACTGAGTTATATGGTACAAATGTGTTTTCTCGAAAGGTGATTTTTATTTGTAGAAATGACTGGGAGGAGAGTGACCAGTTTACACCAACATAGGCTGTGCAAAATCAATGGCAATGTATAACGCTTGGTGAAGAATTCCCACCTTTGCTTGGACCATTTATCTAGCATTATTGACAACGTTATCAGTGCACTTTTTAAGACATACCTTGTATTGAGACGTTAGCAATAAAAGACAGTATGGTCTTCAGCACTATAGTCAGTTTCTTGAAGCTGGAAGGGGATGACTGAGCATGTGGAAATCGGCAGTGTATCATGAGTATGGTGACACTGACTAGCATTGAAAGCAAACTACCCTGTGGTTTATATGTAGTTGATCATGACTGCTCTCACCAAAAGAAAAAAGACGTTAAAAACAGATTATCCCAGTAGGAAATAAAAAACCTTGGGTAGCATGTTGGCAAATACATGAATAGAAAGAAAACTAAACATAAATACTTCTAAATTGTACAAAAGCAAGTCATCTACACAATGATAATGTTTCCCTTTTGTTAGAGGATTTCTTTGCTTTATAGCTAGGATCCTGTATTTGAGTGAATTCAATTAAATGATTTTAGGGAAGAATAAGATGCAGTGCCTTAATATTCCTTTTACTGTCTGTATTTCCACCATCTTCAATTGCCATGTGATAGCCTATTCCATTTGGGCTTCCTTCCAAAGGCAGGCCAATGCATTTGCATCAATTTGATTGGAAGAATGTGGAACTTGGGTTTACTTCATTTTGAACACTGGTCACTGTGTTCATACATTTATAGGAACCATTTTCTAAAATTTAACCCCTCAAGTTTTCTGGGCAAACTCAGAATACCTGTATCAATAAGGCTAATATTTTTTAAAAATATGTATTTTATTGATTTTTTAGAGAGAGGAAGGGAGAGGAATAGAAAGTCAGAAACATCGATGAGAGAGAGACATCGATCAGCTGCCTCCTGCATGCCCCACACTAGAGATGTGCCTGCAACCAAGGTACATGCCCTTGACCGATATCGAACCCGGGACCTTTCAGTCCACAGGCTGATTCTCCATCCACTGAGCCAAACCGGTTTTGGCCAAAATTTTTTTATCTGCAAAAATAGCTAATTGTTATTGTCTGTTTCTTGGCCAGTCTTTAAATTTAAAAATGAAGACTAGAGAAACACCTATGTGATTCAACGGTTTTCTGGAGCCATGGAGGATTCCACCTTGTATCGTCTGTTTTCATTTTAGCTCCACCAGGATGTCACCACTGCTCAGAATCTCACACTAGGCTCACACACATCATAACCAAACTACTCACTTTCCTACTTTCTTGGCGTCACTTCCCTCAAGCATCTTTCTCTCCTTGTCTGAGTACCTCTCAGGTCTTTGGGACTTAAAACAATGCACCATGCCCCCACCTCCTCCCTCCACTTCTCAAGCCTTTGGCCTGAATTACACCACCATTCCTGCTTCTTCAGTTTGCCCATGGCAGGGCATAGGACTTTCTCAGCCTCCATAACTGAGGGAGCCAATTGTGAATCTCCTGGTAGATAGATTGAAAGGTAGATAGATGGATAAATCTATCTAGCTACTCTGTCAGTTCTGTTTCTCCGGTGAACCCCGAGACTAATGCAAGTACATTATTTATTCACAACTATCCTGTCCCCTTCACAGGCTTAGTAAATAATGACCTACTTCATCTTGACCAGTACTATCTCCGGCACAGAGCCTGGAAATACGTGGAGTTCAATAAATGAAGAGCAACTCAAAGCTTTGACTGGTTTGTTTTGACTATCTTCTATTTGTAATTTGTATCTTAATGTGAAATGTGAACATAAAGGATAAACACCTCAGCAGAAAGGAAATTCACAAACCAACACAGTCATGAAACAATTACCCTTTCACACAATAAATTAAAATGAATTCTAATCGGTGAACAAACACACAGACTCACAGTTATAGAGGGTTCTTCTTTTCTTCCTAACACACCTTCTGCCGCCCATAGTAATACTTTCAGCACCAGTTACAAGACAGGATCAGTTCAAAGAATGCCTGTCAGTCTACACTACCACCATAGGTTTTTTTGCTTAATTTCCAGGGACTTTTGTTTATGGGTTTCTTCTTTAATGCCCACAGAATCTTGGCAGAAAAATAAAACCTTCTCATCATCAGCTTACACTCAGGGCCTTCTCCAGAGCTTTTCCTTAACCTGGCTTTCTCCTAAGTCCACTCTTTTATCACGTGGTTCCCGGCCTTGACTGGACATGAGGATCACCTGGGGAGAGTTCTGAACAAACCCTGACACCTGGTTCCTGCTCCCAGCGGCTCCGATGTGATTTGTCTGGGTTGAGACCCAGGCGTCAGAATTATCTGGAAAGCTCCCTGGGCAGTTGTAGAGTGCACTTGGGCTTGTGAGCAATGTAAATGCTATGCCTTTCCTGCATTATGTCATATCTGAAAAGAAACCACTTCCTTTTCAAAATAATACTAGAGGGTGGGGGCGGGCTACAAGGAGTCAATGGGGGAAAAAAGGAGACATATGCAATACTTTCAACAACAAATATTTTTATAATAATATATTTTTTCCTCCTTGGTTTTGGCTAGATATTGAAAAAGGATATCAAATGTTAAGTAAGTCTTTGTGTGTGTGTAAATTTATTATTTCTAATGTGGCCAGAAATGATGATGATTAAAACCATCATGAGGACATTAATGTCAGGAAACTGAACATCATAAACAAACTCAGATTATCTTTATTTTTGACTTAAATATCAGGCTGAAATTATTGATAATCTGGTTTCCAACTCAGCTCATTTATTACTAATGTAAACTCAGTCAATTAAATCATCCTCATAATTAAAAAAGTACTTTACATGGTTTAACATAAGAGAGGTCAGCAGAAATTAACATGTGATAATTTTCCCTGGTTTTATACAACTAATCCTTAGCACAGTTGAATGCATTTTCCCAATAGACATTAAAAATACAAAGCTATATTCTAAAAACTGAAACCCATCTTTCTCTTTTTTATTTTTCATTTGGGAAAGGAAATATAAAGATGTATGCTTACTGCTTCATTTTTTAAATTCCCATCTACTGATTTTTGTATCAGTATACGTGCGTGTGTGTATATTAACATGAATAAGCAGTAACTCCAATAGATGAACATAAACGATGTTAGTACAAAGCGAGTTAGGTACACCTTTTGCCATCGCCTTTTGTTGTTATTCTTTAGTGTCATTTTCCAAGTCCGAAAATATGAGACTATGGAAGGATATTTGATCGTGAATGTCACCTCCATGAGTACTGTATTTTGTTGACTATGGCACTCTCACAGCCCAGAACAGGGCCTTACTTGCAGAAGGCTGGAATGAAATATGTATTTGCTGAGGGAGAGAATCCTGAAATACATTATACCACCAAAAATCCTTTCCTAGTTTTACTGATCATTCACTGCAGCGATTTTCAACCTTTTTCATCTCATGGCACACATAACCTAATTACTAATATTCTACAGCACGCCAAAAAATATATAATTTTTTCTTATCTGATAAAAAAGAAATAGAATAATTTTTTAAAATATATTTTTATTGATTTTTTACCGAGAGAAAGGGAGAGGGATAGAGAGCCAGAAACATCAATGAGAGAGAGACATCGATCAGCCGCCTCCTGCACGCCCCCCACTGGGGATGCGCCCGCAACCATGATACATGCCCTCGACCGGAATCGAACCCGGGACCCCTCAGTCCACAGGCCGATGCTCTATCCACTGAGCCAAACCGGTTTCAGCTAGAATAATTTTGATTCATTCACACCTCTTGTGGCACACCGGTTGAAAATTGCAATAATTTCACCAAACTCTCAGAGACCTAAGCTTTGGAGATCTTGCTTCACTACTATTTTTCCTTACTTCTCTTCTAACATATTGCCTTGAATTTTAAGATGGTAATAGATGGTCTGAAGGAAAACCCTGTTTGAAAGTCTTTATAAAGTGGGGTATGTGAGCAGGACTATTTAAAATGGAGAGTAGCTGGGTCCACAGGATGTGCCTGTCTCATAGCCTTTACCCAAGGATTATGAGGAGTAAGTGAGGTATGTGTGAAGCACTTGGGCCAGAGTAGCAGAGAAAGCAAACAAATGTTAACTGATGTTAGCATTGTTATTATTTTAAGGATTAATCTAAACATGTGATTAAACTGAACATATGTCATGGAATATATCCTCCATGAAATATTTGTGGCGCTTGTTGTCACTTAATCCTTCTCTTATACTTTAACTCATTTACTTTCACAGTTGTAGCAGGAAAGACTAGTTTATCAATCCTATTTTACAGATGAAAAAATTGACTCTTAAAGAAAAAAATAACTTGCCTAACCCCAAGGGTCTGGTAAATGGAAAATATTAGGAAAAAAATCTCGTCAGAAATAGAAGTTTTATTACTTCCTACTACCCTATCTATATATATAAAAGGCTAATATGCAAAGTGTCTCCTCGGGAGTTCGACTGGGAGACTGAACTGGGAGTGCTATGATATACACTGATCATCAGGGGATGGCACAGAATGAAGGAAGGCCCCAGATGGCAGCCACAAGGAAGGCCCCAACCAGCAGCTGGAAGGCCTTGATCAGCTCTGATCGCTGGCCAGGCCTAGGGACCCTACCCATGCACAAATTTTGTGCATCAGGCCTTGAGTAGCATATAAAATAGAAGTCTATAAATATTTCAGATGTATGAATTAACTGAAGTCATGTCACAAAGTTTTTTTTCATCAGAAGATGTGTAAAATGTCAGAAATCTACCCCCAAACTATATAATCAACTCTACAGTGTTCACAAAAAAATGTCATTTACTTGGTCCCTATCTTGTCCTATGCTTTCCCTCAATTTAGATCAGTTCTCAGTGTCTTGGCATTTCCATCAAGGAAAGATCAAAGGGAAAAATCAGACTCATAGTTCTTCTTTCATCACTTGTTGACAGCTTGAGTGAAACACTCTGTGGGTAAGGGTGCCTGGGACTTTTGGTTTGAATGACATGTTTCCTTTATCTTCATGTACAATGCTGTGATTTCCTCATCACTTCAGACATTTGATTGGGGCACTCTGTCTGGCTGTCTAGCTATGAAGATATACATGTATCTAATCTTTCAAAACATGTGATATAATTTCAAGTTTCAGAAAAATAGTGAAAGTCCTTACTTCCACCAATTACTTTTTTTATGTTGAAGTTCTATTCCACTTAAAAAGTTGCATATGTTTCAAAATCTTCCACTCTTTTTTCTTAAATAATCCTGAAAAATGAATGACTTTTGTTCTATTCTATGTTATGTAAAGGGTCATTCATTCAAGGTACCTTTATTTGCAGAAGCAATAATTACTGAGTGAAAATAATTATACAATTTATTCCTTTTAGGAATACAGTATTAGAAAAACATGTGTGACTCAAGACCAACAAATCAATTCATATATGACAAGATTATAAGAACTACCATTGCAGGGTTATGAAGATTACAGGACATTTATGACTGGGCATGCAAGACTGACTGGCAAATAGTAGGTGTTCATTAAATGGTACATGCTTTCACTCCCCAGCATACCCACATTATGTTGCTTTGGACTACACCAGCAGAGGGAGCTCACAGTGCTGAGAGAGATCTGACTAGCATTCAGCTCTTTAAGCCCAGTGGCCCTTCTTTTAGCTTTTCTTATCAAACCCTAGCTAGTAAATCCATTATAATAAGTTTATCATATTAAACTATTTAATTTCCTCATGCATCTAATAAAACATGATGATGTTTCTAAAAGATAACACTAATGTGTATGAATTTAATAGCAATAACAATCTTATATAATAAAGAGCTATTAGATGGGAAGGCAGAATGACCTTCCAGAATAACCAGTAGGTGGGGCCGTGGGGCCAAGAGGCAGCTGGGGCTGCAAGGGCAGAGCCTCTTGCAAGAATTTTGTGCATCTGGGCCTCTAGGTGAGTAATAAAGAGTAAAATGCCCATGTATTAGAGGTGAGCACTAAACTTCCAAACCATAGCCTCCAGCTTGTATAGTGGGAAACAAGAGTCTAACTATCAAAATAAACATCAACATTAGACACCATTCTAAAAGTAGTGTCTTCCTGGAAAAACAGGTATTGAAATGTCAGCGTCTCAGATTTCCTATCAAAATCTGATAATGACTAATAATCATTCTCAACTTAAGTGAGAAACAACTTATATAATCTCAGGCTTGAAAATGCCAGTATTTCAGGCCTCTTTTTCATTTCATTTCATTTTACATACTTTTTTTAACTTTGTAATTTTTTTTTTTATTTTACTTTATTTTTTTTCCAGAAAGAGAGTTGAACACTGAGGTAAACATCTGCAGAGGTAGTGCCAAGTTTAGTGTTTGTTGCCTTTTTATAAATCGGGGCTGATCTTGAGCTACCATAGAGTCCCCAGAACTGAAAACCTTGTCACTTGTGGGTTTGATTCTAGGTTTAGCGTCTCTTTTAGGGATCTTAGGCCCAAACTCTTTCAAATTCCTGCAGAAAACCTACACAAACCTTTCTACTAACTACACCAGAAAAATATACTGCAACTTGTCATATTTGAACATGAATGAATTGTCTTAAAGAGGGAGCATTGTCTTACGATAATTGCTAATATTTATCACATACTTCCTATGTATATATTAACTCATTTAGTTTTCATTCCATCCCTATGAGTAGGTATTATTGTAATTATCCCAATTTTACAGGTAGAGAAGCTGAAACAAAGAGAGATTAAGCATCTTGCCCCAAATCACAACCCTAATTAGTGGAGGAAGAAAGGATTCAACCCCACACTGTTAATTAGCATCTACACTGCTTTACAATGATCTGCTATTAATACCTTTCCCTATTAATGTAGGAAAAGAACCCAAATATTAACATTATTAATAATTCTATACTCATTTTATTTATATAATAAATCTACTAAGTTGGTAACATTAATTTCCAACATTAGAAAATTCTCTACTTTCATGGTTTCCAGTTAATCTCTTTGTCTTTAGGATTCACTTGAAAAACTATCACTAATATATGAATACCATTTTGAGTGCCTTTGAAATAAGAAAACATAAGAATTTTAATAGAAACAAACTCTGGGGAAATCTGCTCTGGCTCTATGCTTGGTTTGGGAATTCATAGGGCAGAACAGAGGGTGTCAGGAAGACAGCAAGGTTTAAAAATACATGAGAGTCCTAGCTGGTTTAGCTCAGTGGATAGAGCATTGGCCTGCAGACTCAAGGGTCCCAGGTTCGATTCCAGTCAGGTTCATGTACTTTAGTTGTAGGCACATACCCAATAGGAAGTGTGCAGGAGGCAGCTGATCGATATTTCTAACTCTCTATCCCTTTCCCTTCCTCCCTGTAAAAGAAAATCAATAAAATATATTAAAAAAATAAAAAATAAAAATGTGTGAGACAAGTATCAGTTAGAGAGTGTTTGGCATTGTCCTGCACCAATGGAGGGTTGGACTGAGATGAAGAGTTATAGATATTAGCAGACATGTCTCTATAAAAAGCTTCAAGGATGGAATAAAATGTTGCAGAGATAATGATTGTGAAAAAAAACTACCAAATACTAGAAAACAACCATAGGAAAACAAAGAATGGTATCGGTATGAGGTAGATCTAGAAAGATTTCACAAAACAGGGTGTGCCTGAGAAGAGTCTTCTATGTAGGAAGTCTAATCCACTTCACACATGATTTCCAATCAAAGAGATCTGGCAACTAAGTTTACATGGTTACTGTTCTCACTGTGCATTGTGAAATATAAATATTTCCTATCAAAAAAAAAAAAAGATTTTTGGAGGTAAACTGAGAGCATCAGTACAAACAACATTTCATTATTGAGCCCAGTCCTGTCACTTGTAAGTCCACTTCCATGTTTCAATTGGATATTTTAGCTACTTTTAAAGTAAAAAAAAAAATCCCTATTTTTATTTATTTAAAAATATATTATTGATTTTTATAGAGAGGAAGGGAGAGGGATAGAGAATTAGAAACATCAATGAGAGAAACATTGATCAGTTGCCTCCTACACACCTCCTACTGGTGATATGCCCACAACTAAGGTACATGCCCTTGACCAGAATTGAACCTGGGACCTTTCAGTCCTCAGACGGATACTTTATCCACTGAGCCAAACCTGTTAGGGCAAAAAATCCCTGTTTTTAAAGATGGTCAGGTCCAAGCTTCCATCTCTGGAGTGAGTGTTATTGTTTAGATTGCCTGGTACAAAGTGAAGGACACCTAGGAACCCAAAGCTGCCTACACTTCTTGGAATGATGCTGAAGTGTGCAGCACAGGATTCCACCCAATCGCAGAAATGTATGCATCCATTTCACATCTATTGAGCTTTTACTATGTGCTCATCAAAACTGGTAAGAACTGGCTCAACTACTCAGGGGTCTTCTCTTCCAGGAACCATCTCTCATTATCCAATTTCTACCCCAATCCCCACTGTGTATGTCTCTATTATCATATTTAGGATATTTTCTCATCATTAACTGTTCCACTGAGTTCTCTAAGGGCTTCAGACAAGTGACAACATTTTTATAACTAATGCAAAAACCAATTAAAAGAATTATTGAGACTTGCTTCCAATATTTTCTCACTCCTTACTTCTCCCCAACCCACTAATCTGGCTTCACCTCAATAACTGGTATACCAAGGTTACTAATGAACTGATTCTATCTGAATCCAATGAAATCTAAATTCTTTCTTGCTCGACCTCTTGGCAAAACTGCCCCCCCCAGCCCCCCTCCAACCCAATTCAACAGGGACGGAGTCACAGTAAGTAGAAAAAGGAAAAGACAAGCCTGTGGCTGAAGCATTTTTGATACTCTAGATCACTCACTCTTCTCAAATTCTCTCATCCTTAGACCTCCATGATGCCACACCAACCTGATTTCCTTCCTATCCCTTTGGCTTCTTCTTGGGCTTTTTTCAGGCTTCTCTTCTCCAGTGGTTCACAGCCATGGAGAAGAGATGAATATTCGTATCATTTGTGAACCTATAGAGAATCCTGATGCCCTACTAAGGATTCTGCACTCAATTCCAATGAGCTCATCAACCTGGAAGCTCTCCACACTCTATCCTTTGGGTTTTTATGGAGGCTTCATTATATAGACATAATTGTGATTAAAACATTGGCCATTGTAATTGATTCTAACTCCAGCCCCTTTCCCCATCTTGGATCTCATGGGAGTGGGACTGAAAGGTCCGCATGCTTTAATCATCTGGTTGGTTCCACTAGTAACCAGCCCCCATTCTTTTTTCTTTTATAGTTGCCAAGATTTTTTTTATTGGTTTTATAGAGAAAGGAAGGGAGAAAAAGAGAGAGATAGAAACACTGATGAGAAAGAAACATCAACATCTATCAACTGCCTCCTGCACACCCCTGCCAGGGATTGAGCCCACAACCTGGGCACATGCCCTGACAGGGAATCCAACAAGAGACCTCTCAGTGCATAGATCAATGTTCAACTACTGCACCACACCAGCTGGGACCAACCTCCATTCTTAAGTGAGGTCCAAAAACCACTTCATTAAAATAACCATAGATATCTTTATCTCTCTTATCCCTCAGGAAATTCTAAGGTGTTTTGTGCCAGAAACAGGGACAAAGACTAAATATATATGTTTTTCTTTCTATAAATTACAATATTACACTTACCTAGGCCCATCTCCCAGCATCTTGGGTAATAAACAGCAGTATTCTTAAAGTTCTGCAGGAGAATCTAAATACCAGCCCCAGTTGAGCATCATTGTTCCAGCCACTTCTCAAATGGTAGTAGCCTCAGGGATCTATTCTGGGTCCTCTAATCTTTTCAGGATGGAGATTTCCCAGATTAAACTCATTAAATTCCAGGGCTTTGACTGCCATCTCCGGGCTAATTGCCTTCAACTCTGATTGCTGGTACAGACCTCTCCTACCGGCCTGCTCCATGCCTTCAATTGATGACTAGACACTTCTGTCTCACAGGACACAGCACGATCATCCAGACAACAGCCCATGTCAAAACCACCTTTGAAAACGTCTTCTCTGAATACTTAAAAGTTAAAGCATGCTTTCTCTATATTAACAGTGAAGGCGATTGGGTTGGAGGACACATACGAGAATCAACTGTGGAATTTTTTTACTACATCTCCCTTTTGTCTGTATAAATTAGTGTATTGTTTGGGGTTAATTTAAAAATAAATTACGTCCTAGGGGCTAAAGAAACTTTCCTTCATCTCTCATTTAATAATGATCACATCCTGCTGAATTTGTATTTTAAAAATTGCAGAATCTCTATGCTTTTTATCCATTCCTACTGCCACTATCTTACCCCATTTCCTCCAAAGCATTCACTCCTCTGTGACCAGAAGTACCTAAAACACAAGTCGAATCATGTCACTCCCCAGCTTTAATTACCATAAGACAAATTCATAATCCTAAGTAGAGTTTAGGAAGTTGTACCCAAAATAATGCTTGTTTACTTCACCAACCTACCCTCCAATTTACCCTCCACAGTCCAACCACATGCATTTTCCTTTCAGTTCAAAGATGCCATGCTCTCAAAGACCTCAGATCTTCATGCATAGTTTGGCGACACCTTTCCCTGTAACCTCTATTTAACTCCTGACTTTCATTAGGTTCCCCACTTGAACATCAATTTCTCAGGAAGACATCACCATATTCTCCTGCCTCAGATCTTCTCACCACACTTTCCAATAACAACTCAATAGACAATGAACTTGCTGGGGCAAGGACCATGTGTCTTCTGTTTGTCCAGGTTCTGGCCCTTCGTCATCCCTCAATAAATGACTGAGTGAATAAATGACCTCCATGTACAATGGATTTTCATTACTGACACAGCACCATCAAGGGAGATATTTTTTTTTAGTCATTAGGAATATTACACAGTAATCAAGTAAACTTAAGGGTAAAAATAAAATGCATTTAGAAAACTTCATCTCTCTAATTAGGTGGGAACCATTCTTTTAGATGGAGTTTAGGAAACTGCTGGAAATCAGAAAACTTAATTCTCTTAATGTTACAGTTTATTAATGAAGCACTCTGTCTTGATTTTTCTGCATAATTACCATGACAACCTATGTTCACAGATGATTTTTCAAAATGACCAGTCTGTATCAACTCAGCCTCATCTGCTACAATTTGAAGAGTAGTGCAAATGAAAAAGAAAAGCTACCAAGTACATATTTAGAATTTCAACACTGGGAGGTTTGCCTTTTAATGGTAAGCTAATAATTCCTGTAAGTTAGGCAGAAGTGAGAGTGAGGTAATCAGAAGTTTAGTGATCCAATGCTAATTGGTTTAACTTCTTCCAAATAGGTTATCTATTATAAAAGCATAATATGTAAAGTGACTGAACGACCAAACAGCAGAATGACTGTCTGGACAACCACACTGTGCGCACCGGAGCCAGGCCATCCAAGGTGGGTGCAATGTGATTGGTCAGGGCCCTGCCATTGCCCCATGATCACTTGGCAGAGGGAGGCCCAGGCTACCCTTTGTGAGGCAATTGCTGGGAAGGGCTTTGCAATTGATTACCCCAAAGAGGGAGGCCCAGGCCGCCCTTTGTACAGCGATTAATTGTGGAGCCTGGGACAGGTGGGTGGGACATCCCTCTGTGAGCATGGGCTGTGGAGCCCCTGCTGGGTGGGTGGGGCCTCCCTCTGCTGGGAGATTCATCCTGGCCACCAGCCAGAGATGCTGTGGTGGGTGGGTGAGGCCAGCCAGCCATCACCCCACAAGGGAGGCCCAGGCCAGCTAGGCGATTGCACCCACACCTGTCCCCTGAAGGGAGAGGCTACTGGAGGCAGGGGCAGGGAAGGGAGCACCACCCAGATGGCAAGCAGTGAGAGCAGCGGGGCTGGGACCAGTGTCCAGCAGCCAGAGGAAGGCAAGTCCCTACAGGCCCTGATCCCCAGCCAGGACTAAGGACCCAATTGTGAGAGGGGGCAGGTTGGCTGAGGGACACCTCCCCCCAGGCACAAATTTCATGTATCGGGTCTCTAGTATAACATAAACCAAGAAGCTGGTGAAGAGAATATAATTTTCAGAAAGAAATCTGAAGGGGAATAATGATGACTGATTTGATGGACCATTTTTTTTTTTTGTAGCAAGAAAAAAAAAGGCACAAGTAAGGATTTTAAAGATCTAGTACTTGTACAATGCTTGGCGTGGAAAAGAGAAATGAAAATATTATCTATTTATGCATAGACACCTGCTAAAAAGATAGTGTTAGTTTATGCAGGAAAATTATGTTTCTCTAGATTAGTGCTGTTCAACAGGAATATAATACAAGCCACATATAAAATGTTTAATTTTATAGTAGCTATATTAAAACAGTAAAAAAAAAAAGTGAAATTAATTTTAACGATATATTTTAACTCAGTACATCCAAAATATCACTTAAACATGTAATCACTATTGATTTTTAACTATTTATTTCAACATGTAATCAATATCTAAACAAAAATAATGGAGCCTAGCCAGCATGGCTCAGTGGTTGAGAATCGACCTGTGAACTAGGTCATGGCTTAATTCTTAGTTAGGGCATATACCTAAGTTGTGGGCTAGATCCCCAGTGCAGGGTGTGCAAGAGGCAGCCGATCAATGATTCCTGCTCATCACTGATGTTTCTGTCTCTCTCCCTCTTCCTTCCCCTCTGAAGTCAATAAAAAAAATTTTTTTAAATAAAATAATGGAATATTGTACTTTATTTATTGTACTATCTTTGAAATCCAGTATGCAATTTAGAGTATAGCACCTCTCACTGAAACTAGCCAAATTTCTTGTGCTCAACAGCCACAGGTAGCCAATGACTATTGTATTGGGCAGTGTACCTATGTAACTTTAGCCTCTATTACCTGAGTAATTGTGTGTGTGTATGTGTATAATGCTATTAGGGACAACTCCAAAGTAATGAAAGATCTGAAATCATTTTTGAATAACCAATTAAATAAGATTTTTAAAGTATGATTTTATAATCATTTATACATTTTATTATGTTCTAATTCTTTGAATATTGTAACCCATGAGTGGTTTATAATTAAACTATAGTAATACAGTCGTGATTTGTGATGCCTTATTTTAACAACCATCTGCTATGAAAGTTTCTTTTTAAAAAGCCTCAGTAAGAATGCAGAGTATGAGCAGAAAAGCAGACTGGCCAGTGTGGCCCAGTAGTTGAACATTAATGCATGACCCAAGAGGTTACAGGTTTGATTCCCAGTCAGGGAACATGCCTGGGTTGCTGGCTTGATTCCCCAGTAGGGGCTGTGCAGGAGGCAGCTGGTAGATGTTTCCCTCTCATCTATGTTTCTCTCTATCCCTCTCCCTTCCTCTCTCTCTAAAAAAACAAACATATAAACAAAACAACAACAAAAATGAGAAGCAACTGGGTGAGTGGTGAGCCTCCTCAGATATGACATCTCTGAGAACAAGCCTGGGTGCAGACCCTCAGATGGAAGACTAACTTCCTTCTGATTCATCCAGGAAAGTACCAGTGGAGTGAGAGGAGAGATGCTTCTCAGACAGGCAGAGAGGTGAGCCAGTCTGTCTGCATGCAGGATGACAGTGCCTCTTCTACGGTCAACTCACTTTTCTGAAAGGGTATCTTACTCTCAACATCTCACACCATGAACATTCTAGATAAATGGGCATTTGCTGCTCACTTTAGATTATAGCTATAGTAAATATGCCAAATATGCCACAACATTATCCACAAAGATAGTGGAGGCATGGGGTGGGGGTGGATATTGAATTCCTTTTTATGGGGAATTGTCTATTTGAATCAAACTTTGATCTGAAATTCTGAGACCTAAAGGCTAGTCAATGTGGGTAATATTTGCATTGTGCAAGAGACAGGCACCATTGTAAGAGATCTTTCAACTTCATTTATGGCTTTTCAAGTTAAGCTATTTTAAATGAAAGAAAATAACTTATTGACATGGCAACCATGGCTCCATATTTAGTTATTATAAGATTTTTTGGTTCAGCCAACAAGAAAATATTTTTCATTGTGTTTCATTTCAACTGTTACCTTTCAACAGTTGAAATGAAACTGTTAACTTTAATACATTTAACTTTAAAAAATTATTGAATTTATTGGTGTGACATTGTTGGATAATAAAATTATATAGGCTTCAGTT
Organism: Lasiurus borealis; assembly: GCA_004026805.1. Taxonomy (NCBI): domain Eukaryota; kingdom Metazoa; phylum Chordata; class Mammalia; order Chiroptera; family Vespertilionidae; genus Lasiurus; species Lasiurus borealis. The sequence continues at coordinate 8,247 of PVJN01013960.1, read as the reverse complement.
GTACAATTCCATAATACATCATCTATACATTGTACTGTGTGTTCACCAACCCATCCATCCATCACCAAGTCTCCTTTCATCACCATTTATTCCCCCCTTACCCAAGAAGAGGGTAAAGAGGAGATACATAATCCTATATAATAAAAGGCTAATATGCAAATTGACCAAGCTGCAGAACAACCAGTCACACTGACTGATGCACACTGACCACCAGGGGGCAGATGCTCAATGCAAGAGCTGCCCCCTGGTGGTCAGTGCATTCTCACAGGGGAAGTGCTGCTCAGCCAGAAGCAAGGCTCAAGGTTGGCGAGCGTAGTCTCTCCCACCTCCACCATAGTGCTAAGGATGTCTGACTGACAGCTTAGGCCAGCTCCCCTAAGGCATCAGTTGGACATCCCCCAAGGGTTTCTGGACTGTGAGAGGGTGCAGGCTGGGCTAAGGGACCCCCACCCCCCTAGTGCAAATGTTGTGCACTGGGTCTCTAATTTCTTTATAAAAGGAAGAGAAGATGCATTGTTTACAACATTGCATGAAAAATAATTTAAGTCAATTCTTTTGTTAATATGCAAAGCTAGTACTACAGCCATTAGTGCTGCAATCAGTGATTGAATAGAAATCTTGTCTTCCTTTTTGCCTTTAATTGACCCAAAATTTAAAAGTTAAAAATATCCCTTTGGCTTGTTATTTCTAATTACTTCTCTTATTTACCAATCAGGTTGACAACAAACTTTCGCTTTGCTTTTATTAATCCATCTACCAACATATCTTCATTTAATTTATGATTATTGTACATTAACCATGTGCTCATTTCTCTAAGGATATTTCTATAGTTGATCCCTATGCTCCAAATGCCCAAAGAATTTAAGTTTTCCTTCAATTTTGACAGGCATTATTACCTGAAATTTTATATAATGCTATGACATCTTTCCAGATAAAATACAGACATCTAGAAATAGATTCCGTGACCTTCCAGATAGGAACTGAGTGCTAGGTACCAGCAGTTATAATGTCATGGGTCAGAAAACTATGACAGGATAACAGAAATGACATTTCTACCTCCTGAAGTCTTGTCAAGATCCTCTGGCAGAGCAAGATTGCCTGCTCCACTCATCAATTCTTTACCCCACAATCCCCTCATGCAATGAAAATTATGTTTTACAGAATTATTCCAAGTAGATAGGTCTATGAATGTGTTATGCTTTAATAGCTTGCTTTGGGGGATGGAAGAGGCTTCATAAGTGACTGGGGCTTATTCTACATGCTACTGACAACTCCTAGACTTTATGGGTGCTCTCTGAGTTAAAAACAAAAATTCCATTCTATGCATACTCTACTTGAATTCATCCTAAATGAAGAAAAACCAGCTTCCTAGTTTGAAAAAAAGCAAACACTACTAGAAAAGGGGGTGAAAGGTGTAGGAACTGGCTTATCTCAAAGCCTCAATATGAAAATGGTACCAGTGATAACCTTTTATTCACCATTTACAGATGACTCCTTGGTTCAGCAGGCAACCTGTTGCACTATTCATTTAATTTCATTTGCACTGAAGGTGGGTACATCAAAGAACAGGGCTTGGACTTGGGACCCAAGCAGACCTGACTCTGATGTGGGGTCCCCTCTTCCTCTACCTGGCTGAGCAGCCTTTAGAAGAAGGACCTGCAACCCCCTGAGTCACAGAGTCCTGTGGGTGTTTAGTAGAAACAATGCCCACTAAGACCCGGTGTTGCTGAGAGGAAAACATTAAGCAACATATATAGCAGCGACTCACAGTGTTTGGAGCAAGATAGGCCTGAATTAGTATTAGTTCCTCTTTCACACCCACCCCGTGTGTCTGTGCAAAGCAAATCTGCTTGGGTGCTTTGAAACATGAACTTTCTCCCCTCCCCCTTCAGGACGCATTTCCCGAGTCATCACAAATCTAAGAGGGACATTAAGAAATGACTTCACATAGAAGTAACTATTTAACACGAGCTTTTTTTTTTTTTTTTTTGGAGATAAAAACTAATAATTATATGTTACAGCTCATTTAATTGTATGAACAAAGATGCCAAATTTTCCTGTGCCCTCCTCTGACATTTTTACACGGTAAGTCAAGCTACAGCGTTTTCTGTTTGAGAGAGCCCTCAGGCTACTTGACAGGATGTGGGATCGATTCCAACTGCCATTCCTGATCTGCCCCCAAGCTCCCTCCAGCCCCCTCGTTCTCTTAACAGGGCTGGTGAGTCAATGATGGAAATGCAGTTCTCTAGTCCTGGCTTAGCTGTATCCTGCCCTGACTGTGCTGAGACTTTAAAATGTGTTTTACAAAAGGAGTGGGGGGAGGGGAAGGTCTTATAAAAATGTCCCTCCACACAGTTGAGTCACAGTTCTGTTGGAGCCTTGCTACAAGGCTCAGCCCAGGGGGAGGATGGTGACAGAAAGGAGTGTTAGGAAGCGAAGACGGTGTGGACTTGAGTGCACACCCTTTGCTTTTCACTAAAAGCAGAAGGGACCATGCGTTCTTCTTCGGGGACTGGGAGCCCCCAAGTTGCGGGGAGGGTGTGTGTGTGTGTGTGTGTGTGTGTGTGTGTGTGCGCTCACTCCTGGTCCCAGGTCCTACTCACCCAGCTGCAGCTGCTCACAAGTCCCGTTGGGGTTCCCTCCGATCTGGCATCTGTAAATGGCCCCGGGGCGGACCACGGAGGCATTGGCCAGCCAGTCGGCGGTGGGCGCCCCCACGACGAGCCTGCGGAGACACGCGCACGTGCGCGCAGGCTGGAGCTGAGCCGCGCGAACCCCGGGTCCCCCCTCCAGCGAGGAGCAGCTGGCCGCGGGCCCGCCGCCCCCTTCCCCTGCCCGAGGACCCCCTCCTCCACCGCTACCTCCCTCCACCCCCGCCCGCTGCGCCCCGCACCCACGGGCCACCCTAACTCGCAGCCCCAGGACTTGTGCCAGGGCGCACCTCGGGCACTGCCACCCCGAGATAAGTTAGTTTCCCGGGCCGCTCTCCCAGGGGGAGCCAGCCCGCCAGTCCGCGCCGGTTCCCCGCTGCCGCCTCCCCGCAGAGGGGAAAGTTTGCCCCGCAGGCAACCCCGAGGCTGCGCGCTTCCCCGCCCGGCGGTGCCCCGCGCGCCCAGCCCCGCTCCTCACCATCGCCGGGGCCCGTGGCGGTGCAGCGCCACCGAGTAGCCGAAGAGGGAGTCGCGGGGGCCCTGGTAGAGCAGCGCGCGCTCCGTGTCCACGTTGTAGGGGCGCCCGCCCGGGACCCCCAGGCACAGCAGCAGCATCACCGCCTCCCGGACGGCGGCCGCTCGGGGGCCCGGCCCTCGTCGCGCGTCCTCAGCCATGCGCTCTCCGAGGGGGACATTCAACACCGAATGGCACGGTCCCGGCGTCGTCGTACGGGATGCGACTCCGCCGCCGCCGCCGAGGGGAAAGGGCGCCCCCCGAGAAGAGGTTCAGCGTGTCCGGTGCCAGCAGGCAGGAGGGAAGGAGGGAGGCAAAGAGGGAGGAAGGGGGGAGGGAGGGAGGGGCGCTCAGAGAGAGGGAGGGGAAGTCGGCCTCGGGCGGAGCCACCGCCGCCGCCGCCGCCGGGATGCCGTGCGCCCGCCCTCAGGACCCCACGCCCGCCCGGTTTCTTGCAAGCGGGGCGGTGCGGGCGCTCCTGCGGTCCTGGGCGCGGGCCGCTGGGTGGGTGGGGTCCCGGGCGTGGTGCTGAGGCGCCAGACTGTGTGCCGGCCCCCCTCCCCCACGAGGGGCTGCAGGGGGCGCTAGGGGACCTCGGCTGCCGGGCGCGTGGGTCCGGACCTCCCAGCCCCCGCCGGGAGCAGCGGCAGCAGGACGAGGCTCCCGGGCTTTGCAAGAGTGGAGCTGGGAGGAGCCGGGGCTTCCCCTTCTGGCGGTGGCTGGGGCCTGGCTGCGGGGCGGTGTGGCCCCAGCCCGACCCGCGTGGACCCCACTAAGAACGCGGAGCTCCCGCCGCCTGCCCCAGTGTGGCCCGAGGGGCAGCCACAAACCTGGGCTGCGGGCTGCGAGGCGGGTCGGGGGTCGGCGACGTCTAGATCTTGCGTTGATGATCGGCGCTGTATGCGAGGTTTGCAGGGAGGACTAGCCCGAGAGGCACCGTGAAAAACAAACAAAAGGAACCCTTGAAGGCGCCCGAGGTGAGGTCCTTTGGTCACAAAGACCTTAGGGTTACTCACTTCAGGACTCAGAGCCCTGGGTGCGTGGGTGCCCGGGACCTTCCCCCACACACACACTTCCTCTAAGCCCTGGGCTGCCTGGGGAGGACACCGAGGAGCAGCCAGCCTCTCGGGCTGGAGGGCGGGAGGTTGGGGCTGTCAAGAGTTCAACAGGGAGGAGGCTGGGCCGAGAGAGCACCCTGGTTTGCCTCACTTTAACCAAGAAGGGCCTCCAGTTCTTGCCGCTCTCCCTTTTTCACGCATCCACTCACCACCCGACAGCCAGTGTGAGGTCAAGAGAGACAGCATCAGCCTCTGAAGAGGTGCCGGGGACCCAGGGCACAGCACAGCACACCCGGAGGGGTTAGGGTCTCCTCCTAATGCCATCCAGATGTGCCTCAGGTTTCCTTCTGGAGCAACCAGAGAGACAGCCATAGGTGATTTGGCCGATATTTGGAGATCAGTCTAGTTATTAATTACTGCTACGTGAAAAAAGGAAAGAAAAAGGGCTTCTTAAGGCGTGTGAATGTGCGTGTGGGTGTGGGCGCACGGGTGCACACTAAAACCAGGCACACGGAAATGTCACATCTTACAGTGTCCACTACATACTTGTTCAATTGACCAGCGCATTCATGGAGCCAGCAGGTTGCAAGACAATACCGCGGTGGGTGAGCAAGGCAGGATAAGCCTTCAGAAAAATGTGTAGTCAGGTGGTAGATGGACAAACTTACACTTACCAGAGAAAATTCTGAATGCCTGAGGGACACTCACAGAGAGGTTGAGAGGACAAGGAGGGTCAGGTTAGACTAGGCAGTTTGAGAGGAGGAAGAAGGGTGGGCTCTAGCAGGGCCAGGTAGGGAAACAGGAAGAGGGGGTCTCGGTGGCACATTTCGTTGTCCATGCGCAGGTTGGTATACCATGAGGCTGACTAGAGAAACAGGGACACATCGTGAACCTCCTTAGCCAGGTTAGAAGATTTTAACCTCTGCTGGGGCTGACAGAAAGCTGTCGAAAGGTTTGTCTTGATCAGCGGTGTGTTTCAGAAATGCGAAGAAAAGATTAGCTACACAAAACCTAACTGTGGAAGCTCCTGTAGTAAATAATGAGTAGTGAGACTGATGGCCTGCACTAGGGAAGTAGCAAAGGAGGAAGGAGCAGAGGAAATAATAGACTCAAGAGATAGGAGAGGCAGAACCCAATAGAACTTGCTAATAGTATTGGTAAATACAAAGATGGAGCTGAGATGGCGGAGTAAGGATGATGCCCAAGTCCTGAGTTTGGGACTTAAGTATATGATGCTAATTCATAGAGAGAGAAAAAATAAATAAACAGGAGGAACAAGGTTATGCATGTGTGTATGCACAGGAATGGGCATGCACATGAGCCATTTAAGTATTAGATTTGGAGTTTGAGATATTTCTGAAATAGTAGGGTATTCTAGCCAAACCCAATCACTTTTTTACTCTTTTGTCAACAGCCAAAAGAAGAGCAATAGTAATCCTCTCTTGGTATTTTCAACAAAGTAAAAGGCAGACAATGGTGCAAAAATGAAATGAATGGCTTCTAGACAAGTAGCTCACAGGGCCCATTGAGCATGGTCCTATTGCTGTTTTTCCATGCCAAACTTCTTTCTTTCTGAAGAGATCCACATGCTGATTCCACCCCAGCTCTGCGCCTAGCTCACACTGGCATCATTATACAGAAGCAAGCCCTCTTGTTTTGCAGCCACATTTCCAGCTGGGGCCCAGGAAGTAGTCTTACAGGCACGTCCACACACTAGATTTGGGCAATGTCAGAGCCACAGATCTGAACCCATATGTTTTTATTTCTCTCCCTTCTTATGTGATAAAATCCACTCAGCACAATTCTGTTCATAGCCTAATTAAGGCGTGTAGCAGCCATTAGAGCATTCATGGGGCAATTTCTATGATTGTGGTTATAGTTATGATTTCACCACTTTTCAAGAACCAGCAACCACCCTGTGTTAGGCCAACTTTCCTTCCTCCAAGGCTTAGAGAACTGTTCATTTTCCCTAAGTCAGCAGAAATAAAGGGTGTTTAATGTAGCTTTGACAAAGCCTATAGATACTGCTCTCTCTTTAATCAATGCTTTTGTAGGCAAGTGTGAGAATCTGATAGGATAGAGCAGCGGTTCTCAACCTTTTTTAATGTGACCTTTAAATACAGTTCCTCATGTTGTGGTGACCCCCAATCATAAAATTATTTTTGTTGCTACTTCATAACTGTAATTTTGCTACTATTATGAATCATAATGTAAATATCTGTGTTTTCTGATGGTTTTAGGCTCTACAGCAGCAGTTCTCAACTTGTGGGTCGCAACCCACAGGTTGAAAACTGCTAGCAAGGTCGCCTAAGACCATCAGAAAACAAATTTTTACATTATGATTCATTAACAGTAACAAAATTATAGTTATGAAGTAGCAACAAAAATAATTTTAAGATTGGGGTCACCACAACATAAGGAAATGTATTAAAGGTCACAGCATTAAAAAAGGTTGAGAACCACTGGGATAGAGGTACATGGAGGAGGAAGAAAAGGAAGACTTTTAAAAACTACTCATGGCCTCTCTGTAACCCTCAACTGAACATAAATATCCAATGATTCAATTAATATGTGTTATTTAATTAATACGTATCAAGTGCCCACCGTGTGCCAGGACCTACTTTAGGGACTCAACAGTAAAATACTGTCTATTCTTGATAAGACGTCCTCCCAGTAGGAGGATCCTAATATGGGCTCATCCACCTTCTCAGTTGCTATCAAGAGTGAACATTTCTCCTACCTGGAAGCCTTTCGTTCTATGTTAGTATTATTTTGGTCCCCACACTGCCTTCCTATCTAGCCATTCTGAGTCTCTTTGCTGGCCTCTTTCCCTTCACCATGGCGACTGAGAGTCCCTGGGTCTGTCTGGGTCCTCTTTCCTTCTCTTTCCATCTCTCTCTTTTTAGGAGCTCTAAACCTAAGTGTCTTTATGTCTTATGTCTTTAAATACCAGCTAAATGATACCATTAAATCCCACACGAGTCCCCAATCCATGTCTCCAGCCTGGTCCTCTCTTCTGAGCTCCAGGGTCATAAGTTTTACTGCCTTCCTGACATCTCTACTGGATAGGTAGTGGGCATTATGCACATAACATATCTAAAAAACTGAGTTCTGATTCTCTCATCCCACATCTAAACTAGCCCTCCATCCAATGTCTTTTCTTTTGAGAAAATAATAATCCATCTGCCCAGTTAGTTGTTTGGTCCAGAAATTTGGAAAATAATTCATGATTCCTCCCTCTTTATTCCCTACATATAACCCATTCATCATCGTTATAACAATTTGACCTTTGGAATATAACTCAAGTTCATCTGTTTATCTTCTTCTGCCCTGCTCCAACCCTCTTTGAAACTGCAATAATCTTATCTGGTCTGTTCAGTAATCCACTATCTGGCCTCCCTATTTACTCCTTCTTCACACCATCCATTTTCTACATACATGTTAAAGTGAACTCTTACAATTCTAAATGAAAGCACACATTCCACTCTCTTGTTTCAGTCCTATAAGCAGTGTTTCCCATTGCTCTTCAGTATAGACTTCAGGTGGGTCTACAAGGACCCGATGATCTGGTTTCTAACTACCTTGCCAGTTCTCCATTGGCCAAGTCCTTCAGAATAACTTTGCTTCAGCCACATGGGCCTTCCTTAATTTCCCTAAGTGCAGTGTTTGGTTTTTCCACCCATAGGGTCTTTGCTTGAATTGTTCCCTCTGCTGGAATACACAACCTGTGCATTTTCACAATTCTTCTCTTAATCTCAACTTAAAGATCTCTTCCTTACAGAGGATATTCCTGCTCATCCAGTTAAAATAGGTCATCATATTCTACTTGGGAAGACAATCCTGCTCAGTGTCTTTGGAGCTCTTTAATTTATAATCAGATATGTATTTACCTTTTCATTCTGTCCTCCTCTCTACACAATTAGAAGAACTCGTGTCATGTTCTTATTGTTGTTCACCACTATATCTCCATCAATGGATATGCTACCTGGCAAATAGCAGGTGTTCAATAAGTATTTCTTGAATG
>PVJN01013959.1:0-47733 GCA_004026805.1 Lasiurus borealis | reverse complement strand
GTTTTATTCCCTCCATTCCTTTTGTTTGTGATCCCTTCCCTTGTTTCAGCATTTTCACTATGCTGGGAGAACTTCTTTGTTGGATTCAGCCTTATGATAGCAGGCTTGCAAAAACGCAGAAGCCTCTGTTGAGCTTGGGATGGGTGGAGTCTCAGGGCTTAAGGGACCGCCTTGCCTTCCAGTCGTCCCCGCCCTCCACAGCCCTCAAGTCTCATGTGACTGGGCAATGGCTGGAGCAGTCCTTGTGCGCACGCACCCGCAGTGCCTCAGACGGCTGCCTTTCCAGCTCCCCTGCACCCCAGGACCACACGAGTCTAGGTCTCCAAGGTTTCGCCCGAAACAGGGGCCCAGTGGACTCAGAAGTGGCGCAGTTGGGAGGGTCTGTCTCCTGCCCAGTCTCGAAAGCCAGCGGCCCAATCAGCAATCTGTCCTCCGAGCAGTGCCCTCCGCGCCGACACCAGCCCTCCTATCTTTTGCGACTCCCCTAAATTTCCGTGCACCTCTTCCTTTTCACAGTCCAAACTCCCCCCGTATGAGTTTCGGCTGGATCCGGGTTTTAGTGTCGTAGGATAAGGGGTTCAATGCCGTTGGGAGTCTCCGTTTCCCTCCCGCCAGAGAAAGCCAGCCAGGTAGTCCGGCACCCGCTCTCTCAGCGCGCGTGTCTCCGTACCTCAGCTTTTTGCAGCTCCTCTGGGTCTCTGTGAGCCCCTCTCTTTCCCTCTAGCTGTAGAACTTCCACTCAGCCAGCCTTCCTATGGTTCTGGATGATGTCCGTTCTGTCTTTTAGTTGTAGTTTTGAAATTGTTGTGCAAGGCAGCAGTGTAGGTGTTTACCTATGCCGCCATCTTGGATTCTCCGGTGTTGTTTCTTTAGACACCTTTATTTTGCAGTTTAACACATATTGAAAGTTTCAATTTTAAATCTATGCTTTTGGATAAAATGGATTAGAGAGATTGAATTGCTATAGGCTAATGAGTAGCAACAGAAGTCACTTGATTCTGAAGAACTCTTTCTGTTGAAAGAAGTTTTAGTGTGAAATGAGTGGAGTAAAGACAAAAAGAAAATCTTTAATTCAGAGACTACTTCCACATGTCTGTCTGTCTGTCTGTCTGTCTCTCTCTCTCTATCTCAACATTTTTTATTGATCTCAGAGAGGAAGGGAGAGGAGGAGAGAAATAGAAATATCAGTGATAAGAATCATTGATCAGCTACCTACTGAGGATCGAGCTTGCATGTGCCCTTGGTTGCAATTGAACTTAGGACCCTTCAGTCCACAGGCTGATGCTCTATCCACTGAGACAAACTGGCTAGGACTATCTTTTGTTTCTTCAAGCCTTGTCTTTTCAGATGAGCAAATTGAGGTTCAGAGAGGTTAAATGATTAGCCCAAATATCACACAGCAGTGAAAGGATAGTTTTTGCTGAGCACCAAACCAGTTAGTCTATTACACTTGTTTCTTGGTGGTTAGGTGACTGATAATCCAGGAATTTATGTCAAGACCAGGATTCTTAGGCCTGGCTCTTCTGCTCTCTTCCACATTAACTGGGAAAACAGGCTTTAAGGTACTAGTTGTGGAACTGAGTGTGCTAATACATTTTTCTTGACCTTTGTGGGACTTTGATATAACATGAAGATTATTATGTTGTTGGTATTATTCTCCTACATCGTATTTCAACACCAGTGGATAGTGTCCAGGATATAATCCATTCAATTGACAGATTTCTTAGCCAGTTTAGAGCAGGTTCCCTAGTAGCTTTTTCCTTATGTCCATAGTTAAGAAATTTGTCTTATCTATTTAAACATGATTGTGGGAGAAGTATATAATTACAGTAAGTTTTTGACTAAGCTAAAACGAATCTTATCTGTACCTGAAAAGCTGGTTGAGAAGGGTTGTAAGTGCTAATGTTAGTTTTTCTGTACATTGGTTCAGACCTTTTCCCAAAGTAATACCAAAACTGATTGAACTGTGACTACTACTTAGCTGCCAGGCATTAACCACTATGGTTATTCAGAAGCCTAGATAGATTCAAACCATTGACCTTGAGTTGAAGTATTTTGTAAGCTAACTACTCTAAACCTTTTCCTAGTGGAGAAGAAAAGATCTAGCTGAGCTTAAACCTTTTCCAAGGGACCCCTACCAGGCCTCTAGTAGCTAAATAAATACATATTTTGGCTCATTCTTTCTTTCACCAGGAAATACACTGAATATTGAGTTCAGGAATTTCAGTGATCTCTTCTGAAGAGTTTGTTGCTCACTCAAATATCTGGGACTTCTTTTTTGGTAACCTACAACTTGGTCTTTACTCACTGGTTGTACCAAATCCGTGTGTAAACAAAAGGAGAGATCTGAATAACTCTAGAAAAAGACTTTTGAAGATGAGACTTCTTTTCTGACTTCTTTCAGAGGGATTGGGATGTATAGGATGGTGAATCTGAGGCTGAGGATAGCAGGCGGTGTGTGTGTATATGTGTGTGTGTGTGTGTGTGTGTGTGTGTGTGTGTGTGTATCTGTAAATAACACGTAGCTGTTTTCTGTACACTAGATTCTTTTCATGCAAGACCTAGTCAGGCAAAATCAGGAGGAATTATTCCCTTGTTTAAAGCCAAGAATAACATTCTAACTAGCAGGGGACAGAGGACAGTTTAAGGCAAAAGCTCTTGGAATCTACAGGACATTAAGAATCTTGAAAGAACTGAGTTTAATAGAAGGAAGCCAATATGTAAGTCAAAGTAAGTGTTTGAAACTGTGTGTCTCTTATGGGAGCATGGCTTATTTATGAAAAAAATTAATAATTGTCACAACAGTTGGATATGTGATAAGTTCTTATCACCTCCTGATCATTTAACTATATATTTATTTCCCTCCTGCCTGTATATTGACTTGTCTATTGTTTTTTGTTTGAAAAAGAGGAAAATAATATTCTACCAATATTCTAGTGTTTTATTCTACAAAGCGGCTTCAGAAATACTAGGGAGAGGGCTGGAGTTGAAAGAGGATATGTTAATTAAAAAACACACACTCTACAAAATCTCCTGAGGAACTTCCAAGCTGGCTGAAGTTTTGTTTCTGGGATATTTTTGTGCCTACTTCTCTTCTTTTTACATTCAATGTTTCCTCATTCTGATGCTGGCCACTCACCCCACCATAGCTACTCAAACTATTTTCTGGGGTAACATTTAAGTTTGTCCTATTTTGTTCTCTGGGACTCATTTCTCTGGTCTAGCTTGAACTGCTTCTAGGCCTAAGTGATCATCTGAAAGCATTCCTTCATTCCATTTATTTCTTGGCTCATTTTATGCACTTTGTCTGATTAATTTTGCTTCTCTCCTTTTTCAGTATTGTAACTTATGTTGCCTCACTTGGAAGATACAAAAGCTCAGATGCAGCATCGGTCCTCTGAAACTTCACTTTGGTTTATAAAGTGAAGTTTAAGAAGATGAATAAATTAGGTGCTCTGTAGTGAGGGATTACTAACTCCTGGGACTCTAGTTTGCTACTTGTTTAAACACATATGTAGCAATTTGGATTGTATTTGCATGCTAGGACTTATTGCCAACACTCTCAAAATAGGTCATTGTTGTTACCTTTTCTCCCCTTGTTTTTTCAATAGAAAATTTAGAGGTAAAGAGAACTATCTTGTCCCAGATCACACAGTATATTGGTGTTACACCTTTTGAAGCACACCTCATTTTTTATTCCTTATACTTCTTAGTACAACTATTAGCAATAGTTAATAAGAGGTAATATGCAAATTGATTGTCATACCCTCGCACAAGATGGCCACCCCCATGTGGTCACAAAAGGGTTGCCACAAGATGGCTGGCAGGGGAAGGCAGTTGTAGGTGATCAGGTGAGCAGGGGAGGGCAGTTAGAGGTAACCAGGCCAGCAGGGGAGGGCAGTTGGGGGCAACTGGGCTGGCAGGAAAGGGTAGTTGGGCACCACCAGGCCGGCAGGGGAGAGCAGTTCAGGATGACTGGGCTAGCAGGGGAGGGCATTTAGGGGTGACCAGGCTGGCAGGGAAGGGCAGTTTGGGGCAATTGGGCCGGCAGGGGAGCAGTTAGGTGTCGATCAGGCTGATAGGGGAGTGGTTAGAGGGTGATCAGGCTGGCAGGAGAAGTGTTTGGGGGCAATCAGGCAGGCAGGCAGGTAAGCTGTTGGGAACCAGCAGTCCCAGATTGTGAGAGGGATGTCCGAATGCCCATTTAGGCCCAATCCCTGTGGGAGGGATCGGGCCTAAACGGGCATTCGGACATCCCCTGAGGGGTCCCAGATTGGAGAGGGTGCAGGCTGGGCTGAGGGAACCCCCTCTTTCCAGTGCATGAATTTTGTGCACCAGGCTTCCAGTCCTATATAACAAAACCCTAATATGCTAAGTGTCCGACTATTCTTTCGACTATTCAACCAGTTGCTATGATGGTTTAGCTTGCTGCTGTGGTCCAACTGATCAGGACTCTGCAAGAAAATGAGGACTGGGTGAGACGGGCCAGACACGCCCTGGAGCCCTCCAGCAGTCCCTCTCCAGCCTCTATCATGCAGTGCCTTGTTGTGCATTGGTGGGGTCCCTCTGCCTGGCCTACACCCTCTCATAATCCGGGGTCCCTTGCGGGATGTCCACAGGCCAGGCAGAGGGACCCTCACCACGTCTCTAGTACCTAAGTAAATACATTTTAACTATGGGTTGATTGGTTGATGAACTAAATTTATAATTCTCATCAAGTTGATCACCTTTTAGACAAATATGTGAGAAAAGTTTTTGGATGGAAAGGACTGAATAAGCTATACAGAAAAGGTTTAGGAATTTAGAATATTGGTGAAAAAATCCCCATGTAAATCCTTAATGAAGAAACAGAAAGATAGCATCGCTAGAGTGGAAACTGGTTAAAAATGTAAGGAGAAACAGAGTGAAAGAAGCTAAAAAATTATGGTTTAATGAAGAGATTGGAATAAACAGGCATCTTGCCAGCTTGTTATCATACAGTGAAAATGAAAAATTTTCACCCTTCTCCACCACTGCCCCTCCCCAAAACCATTATCCAGAGCAGCTGATAATGACTCTTTGGGCACTAGTGTCTGGTTTGGGGCTGCCATGTGAAGCATGAAGAGGTCCTGTGGGGTCAGTCAGCTGCAAAGAACAGTTGTCATTTTGATTTGTTAAATTCTAAAGTTTTTTGCTCTCAATAAGTACTGCTAATTCCAATGTATTGTTCTGCACATTGTGCAGTAACCTTTAAGAGAGCCCATCTAAATTTAAAAAACACACACATATTTGTACTTATTTTAGAGAGAAAGGGAGCGGGAAAGAGAGATAGAAACATTAATGATGAGACAGAATCATTGTCTGCCTCCTGAATGCCCCCTACTGGGGATTAAATCAGTAACCCAGGCATATGCCCTTGACTGGAATAAAAAATGGGACCCTTCAATTCACAGGCTGATGCTTTATCCACTGAGCCAAACCAGCTGGGGATCATCAAATTTTTTAACTTTAAGAAAACAATGAAAAACAAACTGCTGGGTTTTTTTTTTTGAGGGGGCAGGCAATCATTTGCATCTCATTGGGGATCCTTGTCTCTTCATCTGGCCTCATTGAATTGTACCAATGAATTTTCACCATTTCTGATTTCAAATGTTTGTCTTCACTAGCTCCCTGTACTAATCTTTGGTTTCAGACCTGCTTGGGGGAAAGATTGATTGATTGTTTTTTTCCTTGTTTATTTTCTGTTTCAGCAAATATGTTCTCTGCTTACTCGTTATTCTTTATCTTTTTGTTAAACAGGCCACCAAGCAGTTTCTTGAAGAGATTAACAAGTGGACAGTTCAGTACAACGTTTCCCCTCTCTCTTGGAATGTGGCTGTAAAGTTCCTCATGGCTCGGAAGTTTGATGTGCTCCGCGCCATAGAGTTGTTCCACTCCTACAGGGTATGTAGCTCAGGATGGACCAGACCTGCTTGGCTCTCTGTGTTGCTATTTTCTCTGCCATGCTTTATAGACAGTGGTTCTGAGTTTTTCCCCCACTCTCATAAAAAATAAAATAAAATAAATAAAAGTGGGTCAGTATTCAAGAGCTCTACCTTGGGGTCAGGTATCCTTCTGAAGAGATATCTTTCTAAATTTAAAAGAAAAGGAGAGGGAGAGATAAGCACTTGGATTGGTTTAATTCTAAAGGTCAAGTAGGCCTATTTTATGGTCATCTCGTTCAATATTCATTAATTTATTCAACAGAAATTTACTGTATACCTGCTATGTTCCAGTGTAGAGATTACTATTTAGGAAGACAGTAAACAAATAATTATAGAAGTGTTATGATAGGGCAATACTAGGTTCTGTGGAAGCCTTCCTAAAGGAAATGACTTCTAAATTATGATCTAAAGAATGAATAGGCCCTAGCTGGTTTGGCTTGATGGATAGAGCATCACCCTGCAGACTGAAGGGTCCCTGGTTGGATTTTGGTCAAGGGCATATGCCTGGGTTGCAGACCCAATCTCCAGTGTGTGTGTGTGTGGGGGGGGGGGAGGTAGGGTTGGGGAGAGGCATGCAGAAGGCAGCCAACCAATGATTCTCTCTCAACATTGATGTTTCTATTTCTCCTTCTCCCTTTCTCTCTGAAATCAGTAAAAATATATTTAAAAAAGAAAAAAGAATGAATAGGGCCCTTAAGAGTGTTGGCCCACAGACCCACGGGCCACTGGTTTGAATCTCAGCCTAGGCACATATCTTAGTTGCTGGTTCGGTCCCTGGCCTGAGTCAGGGTACAAGAAGGAGGAAACCAATTGATGTGTCTTTCTCCCATCAATGTTTCTTTCTCTCCCCCTCCTCTCCTTCTCTCTAAAAAAGTAAATCAATGGAAAAAATATCCTCAAGTAAGGATTTAAAAAAATAGAAGGATGAGTAGGAATCAGACAGGGAGATAAAGATTGCAAAAGTGTGGCAGAGAGAACAGCAAGTTTCAGATACCCAGAGAGAAATTGAGCTGAGCAGAAACACTAAGTATGGCAAGAGTTTGAGCAGCAGAGGTAAACAAGGCCAGTTATGGGATTATCTATCTGCTTTTTGTTATGGGTAGAGAAATTCATTGAAGGTATAAACAGCAGAATGACTTGATCAGATTTGTATTCTGGATTTTTCTCACTGTACTTTAGAGAATTGATCATAGTGGTTATACTGAAAACAGACCAAATTAAAAGGCTTTTGTACTTACAGGAAAAGAGATTATTGTGGTGTCTTTGGGTGTAGTGTCAAGTGGGCAGATTCTAGAAGTAAGATTGGTAGGACAGTGTTGCTTATACTGGTGTGTGAAGCAAAAGGAAACTAGAGTTCTAGGTATCTGCCTTGGATGACAGGGTACCTGGTGGGGCATTCACTAAAATAAGAGACACTGAAGGGTGTAAGTAAATGGACAGAGAAGGTCATGAGTTTAGTTTGGCCATGTTAGGTTTGAAGTGCCATTGGGATATCTAAATAGACTTGTCCTCTAATCAGTTGGAATATGCATTTAGAATTCAGAAAAAAAATCTAGATATAAGTAGAGCTTTTGGAGTGACCAAAGTAGAGCTAAATATTGGAGCTATGAGAATGAGTAAGGTCATTCTGGAGAGTGTGAGGAATAGGAGGACATATAGGGCAGAATCGCACCTCAGACTTTTTGCTTTTCTTGGTTTAAAAGTTGTTTTTATAGGTTGAATTTGAATGTTTTATGTAGGGCATTCTCCTGTAATCCCACCACTGACACAGTCTTCATTTGCTACTGCAGGCATTTGAATTTGCTTTTAGAGAAGAATTAGGGAAACTTGGTTTGTTTTATTTTATTCTCTTTGTTTTCAGAGTTTAGGACTTTTAATTTGTCCCAAAGCTGCTGAAGCAAAACATGATAAGACATTTTGCTTTCCATTATACTCCCAACACACACACACACACAAAAAACCTATTGGTTGGGAAAAAATGGTTTTGTACACGGGAAGAAATAGCATAAATTCAAAACTGTCATATAAGGGTTAGCTCTATCATTCATCTCTTTAAAAAGTTTATACAAATATCCAGTCAAAACCAATACCAACAGGGTATCTCCTTTGAAATGTTATCTAAATGGATATCCAAGTAGACCACAGGACTATATACTATTTGGAATAGCGTTAGAAGGCTCTGTCATTGATAAGGTAACAGAGTTAAAACATACACACACACACACACACACACACACACACACACACACACACACACACTTCAAATGGATGAGGGAAAGAGAGGGATAGAAGAAACTATTCAAACTTCGTCTTCTTTCCTTGTGACTTGTGATCTCCTCCTCCTCCTCCTTTTCTTCCTCGGAATCCTCCTCGACCTCCAAAACCTCCCCAACTTTCCCAACCTCTCCAGCTTCTGCCACCAAATCTATCTTGGCTTCTTCTGCCACTACCTCTGCTTCCGCCTCGATTCCCAAAGCCACCTTTACCCTTGGACTAGGCCCAGTCCAAACAAACTTTGTTTTAATAAATTTCACTGCCTTCCATGGCCTCCTTGGTGGCTTTGGCGTCTTCCTCACTGTTGAAGTCTACAAACCCAAGCCCTTTGGAAGAGGCTGTCTCCCGGTTGGGTCTATGCTTGCTGAGCATAGCCATCAGATGACTTCTTCAATGTCTCCTCTGTAGTCTCCTTGACAGACCTTTGATAAACAGAGTTTAGATGGCTGGGTTCTTGCATTAGGCGATTTCCTGGGTCCTTGCAATTTCAGCCTGATTGCTCTGCTCTCGATTTCTCTTTTATTACAGGAATTTAAAGCTTCTTTAGCATTTTCAAATGAAGCAAATTCTATAAATGCATACCCTTTAGATTTGCCAATTTGGTTCTGGAGCACTTTGATAAATACTTCCTGAAAAGTTTCTTCTCTTGCACTGTAAGAAAGGTTGCTTAAAACCGGTGTTTTTGATTCACCATTCCACTTCTATTGCTATTCTTCCACCTCAATGATCTTGATTTTGACCTTCTTCTCCCATATAGCACAGGGAAGTGGATTGCCCATCCATTTCTGTTCTCTGCTTTTCTTCCAAAGTTTTCTCTGCATTAGCTTCTGTCTTAAATTCAATATAAGTGATCTTTTAGTTTTTCCATCTTTGCTGACTAATATGATCTCCATAGCATCTTCAAACACTTTTTTTTAATTTTATTGATTTTTTACAGAGAGGAAGGGAGAGGGAGAGAGAGTCAGAAACATCGATGAGAGAGAAACATTGATCAGCTACCTCCTGCACACCTCCTACATGCCCTTGACTGGAATCAAACACACACACACACATTGATAGAAACATCAATGATGAGAGAAAACCATTGATTGGCTACCTCCCATATGCCCCCCTCTGGGGATGGAGCCTGCATCTCGGGCATATACCCTTAACTGGAATCAAACCCAAGACCCTTCAGTCCGCAGGCCAACACTTTATCCACTGAGCCAAACCACCTAGGTCACAAGATCATTTTTACCAAAAATGTCACTGATACTTATTTTTAATTCAGAAGCAGATTTGCTGAAGTTCAGGTTTCCAACAAAGAGACTAAAAGCCATAGTTGGTTCTGTGGCTTCCACTTTCTGTTTGGCCATTTCCTTCTTTTGTTTCCCAGGTGCTTCTATGACAGGCTCTTCCTCCTCCTTTTTATCCTCCTCCTCCCCATCTTCCTCTTCCTCATCTTCATCCTCCTCATTTCATCATCATCTTTGTCTTCATCCTCAGCTATGCTTTTGGCCTTCACGGGAACAACTTTTATAGCTTTCTTGCCTTTGGCTGGTGCAATCTCCATAGGTTCTTCTTCAGAGTTATATTCTTTGTCATTATCCTCATCTTCATCATCATCTTCATCCTCACCTTCCTCTTCACTGTCATCATCAACTTCCTCAGCACTGTAGTCCTTCTTGTCATCCTTTCCATTCTTGACTAGGGTGGCTGCTCCCTTCGTATCAGGGGTGCTACAAATGCTTTGCCTGCTGTACCTTTCTTCTTGCCAGATGTGGCTAATGCTTTGGCTGTGTAACTGCTGCCTTTTTGCTAGGGGTGACAACTCCTTTTTTTTTTTTGCCTGGTGTGGCAATTACAATCTTTTTTGTTTGGGAAATGATCACCTTCTTTCCTGGAGTTGTGGTAGCCTTCTTGCCTTTCTTTCTGCTTTCATCTTCTTCATTTTTACTATCTTCTACTTATTTTGGAGGAGGAGCCATTTTCTTGGGTTCACCTTGATTTTAATCAGCCTTTACAAGCTTTACCATGTTGATGGCTTATGACAGTGGAGTGTGTGGTGGTGAGTGGCACAGATGTGCCCAGAGAAGCCAAACAATATTGATGGTAATGAAGAACTGGAGCATGTATGTTTCACTACCAGCTAGAGCTCAAGACTGAGTTGAAGGCTGATTTATTTATCATCTTATTCCTAGCACTTAGTTCAGTGCCTGGCACATAATAGTGCTCTACAAATATTTGCATGAATGAGTCATTGAGTGAGCAAATGAATGGGGTTGGGCAGAAGCCCACAAAGAGATTTAGAAGGAATAATTGAAGAAATAACAAAACCCAGAAAGTATTCTCTATGAAAGAAAGAAAATGCCTCAGGAAGAAGGAAATGTAAGTGGTTAACTTGGTCACATAAAGAAGGACTAAAAATGCCCACTGGATTCAGTGACAGAATGTCCTTCTGTAATTAGAGGACATGAGAATGCATGAGGGACCTGAAAGTGAGCTTAAATAATCTGGCCATAACTCTTCCCAAAAGCAGCCTGAAGTGACCTCTGAAAATGGTTTGCTATTCACTTGATCCAGAAAACCCCACAAATCCTTGCAAATCAAAAGGTTCAAGTCTTCACATTCACTTTAAGAACACTTGTGAGGACCATTTTGAAGACCTTCAGTGAAAGCTGAACCAGAAATAGCTTGGCCAAAGAACCAAGATGGCGGCATAGGTAATTGCCTGTACTTGCTGCCTCCCATAACCACATCAAAATTACAACTAAAACACAGGACAAACATCATTCAGAACCACCTGAAAGCTGGCTGAATGAAAGTCCTACAACTAGAGAAGTAAAGAAGAAAGGACATTGACATTATTAGGAGGGGTGGAGGCCAAGAATGGGCTGCTCCAACATCCACATGCACTACTTTTTTAATTGGGAGGGAGATTGTCTCTGTGGAGGCTGCCATGAGGTCAAGGGCTCCCAGCCCCACACCAGACTCCCAGCGCAAGGTTCCAAAGCTGGGAAGAGAACTCCCTGCAACTATGGGCTGTAAAAAACAGCGAGGATTGTGGCTGAATAACAAGGAGGCTGCTAGAGTCCCAGGTGTTCCATTAAAAGGGCTGGTTCACAAACTTACTCAGGGATCCAGACACCTACAGGGAGGAACAGGATTGTCTGGCATTGGGGCAGGAACTCAGGGATGGTTTTCGCCTAGATAGAGTTGCTCACAAAGGTCTTTATTCCTGTGCTGGGACCTCTCCTGTCACAGGGCTTACTGGCAGCCATATCTGAGTCTCCATCTGCCTGGAGTACACTGTTTGGTCCACCCTTGGGATCCCTTGGGATTCCCTGAGACCATGCTCCATCCAGTTTGCAGCCCCATCCAATTTGCAGCCCCACCCAAGCTGTTTATAGCACCTTTTATATATGAATGGGCTGTTCTGGCTCAGGCTTCAGATTTTTCTAAAATTTCTCAAACAAGCTGCAGCTGGTGACAACTTGCCCCAAATCTATCAATAAAAGGCCCAAGACCCAGCACTAGCAGCAGGCTGCTTTACTTCACAGCTGGGCCTTACCTAGCACCTCCGAGCCTAATACAAATAGCAAATAGCCATCTGCAGATCCATCTTTAGCTCCTGCTGGGTGGTCCCAGACAGTGGCTGACTTTGCACCTCCCTGGAGGCCACAGAGCCAGTGAACCCAGTGCACAGCTTCAGATGATAGCAGTTTACAACTCTATACAACCACAAGTGAGACACTCAAGATGCAGACTGAGTGAGCACCAAAGCTCCACATAAGCAAGTCTTGTTCAACAAGGGTTATTTCCTGCATAGCAGCTCAGCTGTTCCTCACAGCCAACTGTCCTGGGGATCAATTCCTCCCAGTGACACTAACAACAATCAAGGCTCAGGACAGTGTACACAGCCCACACAGGGATGCACCTAGAATGCCCAGGTCAGGTGACTGAGGATGCTGAGCCTCTGGGCCCTACAGTACACCTATTACACAAGGTCATACTACCAATTCCAGGAGACACTGCAGCTCTACCTAATACATAAAAACAAACACAAGGGTAGCAGCCAAAATGAGGAGACAAAGAAACATGTCACAAATGAAAGAAACAGAATCATGGTTATAAGCTTACTGAAGGATCTTCATGAGACTTTTAAGAATCTTAGTAAGAATTTTAAAGCCATGAAAAAGGACCAGTCAGAAATTAAGCATAAACTAACTGAAATAAAGAATCATTTACAGCCTGGTGGGTGTGGCTCAGAGGTTGAGCATCGATTCAGGAACCAAGAGGTTACAGGTTCGATTCCTGGTCAAGGCACATGATTGAGGTTGTGGGTTCGATCCCCGGTAGCTGGCATGCAAGAAGCAGCCAATCAATGATTCTCTCTCATCATTGATGGTTCTATTGATTCTTCTCTGAAATCAATAAAAATATATTAAAAAAGAATCATTTACAGGGATTCAATGGAAGAAGATTCTGAGAGTCAAGTCAATGATTTGGAATACGAGGAAGCAAGAAACACCTAATTGGAAGAGTAAAAAGAAAAAAGAATCCAAAAATATGAAGTTAGTATAAGGAGCCTCTGGGACAACTTCAAGTGTACCAACATTCGCAATATGTAGGTGCCAGAAGGAGAAGAAAGAGATCTATTCAAATAAATATTGAAAACCTATTTGAAGAAATAATGGTAGAAAACTTCCCCTACAGGGTGAAAGAAATAGACTTACAAGCACAGGAACACAGAGTCCCAAACAAGAGGAACCCAGCCCGACCTGGTTTGGCGTAGGGTTTAGATCATTGGCCTGCGAACTGAAGGGTCCCAGGTTTGATTTCAGTCAAGGGCACATACTAGGGTTGTGGGCTCAATCTCCTGTAGTGGGTGGACAGGAGGCTACGGATCAATGATTCTCATCATTGATGTTTCTATCTCTCCCTCTCCCTTTCTCTCTCTGAAATCAATAAAAATATATATACAAATAAAACAAAAGAAGTACTCAAAGAGGCCCACACCAAGACACATCATAATTAAAATGCCAAGTGTTAAAGACAAAGAGAGTATCATTTTTTTTAGTGCTGTGCATTTAGATGTGTTTTGTTGTTGTATTTTTATTGATTTCAGAGAGAAAGGAAGAGGGAGAAAGAGAAACATCAATGATGAGAGAGAAACATCAATGATGAGAGAGAATCATCGATTGGCTGCCTCCTGCAAGCCCCCTACTGGGGATTGAGCCCACAATTTGGGCATGTGCCCTTAACTGGAATTGAACTTGGGACCCTTCAGTCAGCAGATCAATGCTCTAGCCACTGAGCCAAATCAGTTAGGGCCAAAGAGAGAATCTTAAAAGCAGCAAGAGAAAAACCGTCAGTTGCCTACAAAGGATAAGGACAGGGTGGGGTGGGAACTGGGTGGAGGGGAGTTTTTGGGGAAAAAAGAGGAGCAATTAGAATAATCTGTACAATAAAGACATTAAATTAAAAATATAATAAAAAATAAATAAGTGAACAATTAAATGGTAACAAATATATATACATATATATATATATGTAACTGAATCTAAAAATCAAAATCAGCAAACAAGAAATCTAATGAACAAAATAAACTGGTGAATAAAATGGAACCAGAGGCATGAAAGCATGGAAATGACTGATGAATCTCAGAGGGAAGGGGGTGGTGGGGACGGGAAGAGATTAACCAAAGATCTTATCTATGGACACACAGAGTAGGGTGGTGAAGGGCCAAAGTGGAAACTGTGTAGAGGGGGTCAATTGGGGGGGGGGGAGGGCGGGAAGGGGCATATGTAATACTCTCTACAATATTTAAAAAAAACCACTCAACACCACTAAAAATAAAAAATAACAACACTTGTGAAACTTTGCAAGCAATCAAGGCTTTGTGTATTTGAAAAGCCACCAAGTATCTGAACGATGTCACTTTACAGAAGCACTATGTGCCATTTTGTTGTTACTGTGGTGCAGTTGATAGGTGTGCCCAGGCCAAACATGGGGCTGGACACAGGGTGAATGGCCCAAATAGAGTGCTGGATTTCTGTGCACACGCTTAAAAATGCAGAGTGATGCATGATCTTTAGGGTTTAGATATGGATTCTCTGGTCATTGAATACATCCAGATGAACAAAGCTCCCAGGATGCAGCGCAGAACTTACGGAGCTCCTGGGCAGATGAACCCATACATGAGCTCTCCTGGCCAAATTGAGATGATCCTCACTTCAACAGAGCAGATTGTTCCTAAACCAGAGCAGGAGGTTGCACAGAAGAAAAAGATATCCCAGAAGAAACTGGAGAAAGAAAAATTTATGGCCTTGGCATAAATTCAGCATAAAGTAAATACTAATAAAAGTTTAAAAAACAAAAACAAAGAATCTGGCTGTGGAAAATGATGTCATGGTAGCTGTTGTTGCAGTGGATATCAAAGGGAGGGGTGACTTTTGTTTTTAAATTGATTTGAGAGAGAGAGAGAAAGAAAGAAAGAAAAAGAAACATCGATTTGTTGTTCCACTTATTTATGCATTCATTGGTTGATTCTCCTACGTGTCCTGACCAGGGATCTAACTTGCAATCTTGGCATATCCGGATGATTCTCTAACCAACTGAGCTATCTGGCCAGTGTGAGAGGTGACTCTTATTTACAACAGGATAAGCCTGTGCCTTTAAGATATATAAGGATGTCTGCTCCCAGACCCTTTTTGGGTACGTATTTTAATATCTTGGTGTAACATCTGTGCTGCTACATATTTAAGAACTTTGATACTAATGATACATACTGATTATTCTTAAGAATCAGGATTCCTAGTGATTCAAAGAAAACTATTCTACCTAAGAGACTGACAAGGTGTCATTAGATAGAAATTCTGATAAAACTCAGTTGGCCTGGAAGGGGGTTAAAAAGGAATTTATGGTTTGGTTAGTTGACTTGTAAAGTCCCTTATCTCTGAAATTTGGTGATTACATAAAGCTGTCTTAGATATACAGTATTTTTTTTTAAATCTTTATTATTAAAAGTATTACATATATCCCCTTATTTCCCCTATTGGTTCCGTCCAGCCCACCCCTGTTCACCACATCAGGCCCTCACCACCCTACTCTCTGTGCCCATGGGCCATGCATATATGCATACAAGGTCCATGGTTGATTATCTCCCACCCACCCATCCTCCCCCACTTTCCCTACAAGATTTCATATTCTGTTCTATGCTTCCATGTCTCTAGATCCACTGTGTTCTATCAGTTTGTTTACTGATTCCATATATGAGTGAGATCATGTGGTACTTATTTTTTCATTGACTGATTTATTTCACTTAGCATGATACTCTCCAGGTCCCTCCATGCTGTCTCAAAGGGTAAGAGATTCTTCTTTTTTACTACTGCATAGTATTCCATGGTGTAAATGTCCCTCAGCTTTTTTATCCATTCATCTACTGATGAGCACTTGGGCTGTTTTTAGATCTTAGCTATTGTAAATTGTGCTGCTAAGAACATAGGGGTGCACACATTCTTTCTGATGGATTTTTTTTTTTTAGGATATATTCCTAGAGTTGGGATCATGGTAAAACGGAAGTTCCATATTTAATTTTTAGAGGAAACTCCATACTGTTTTTCACAATGGCTGCACCAGTCTGTATTCCCACCAGCAGTGTACTAGGTTTCCCTTTTCTCCTTATCCTTGCCAGCTCTTGTCATTTGTTGATTTTTTAAAAAATATATTTTTTATTGATTTCAGAGAGGAAGGGAGAGGAAAAGAGAAATAGAAACATCAATGATGAGAGAGAATAATAGATCGGCTGCCTCTTACATGCCCCCTACTGGAAATGGAACTCACAACCCAGGCAGGTGCCCTTGACCAGAATCAAACCCAGGATCCTTCAGGCCACAGGCTATACACTGAGCCAAACCAACTAGGGCTTTTTTTTTTCTCTTAAATATATTTTTATTAATTTCAGAGAGGAAGGAAGAGGGAGTGAGAGTTAGAAATATCAATGATGAAAGAGAATAATTGATCAGCTGCCTCCTGCACACCCCCTACTGGGGATCGAATCTACAACCCGGGCATGTACCTTTGATCTGAATCGATCCTGGAACCCTTGAGTCCACAGGCCACCACTCTATCCACTTAGCCAAACCAGCTAGGGCTGTTGATTTGTTGAAAGTAGATATTCTGACAGGTGTGAAGTGATACCTCATTGTCGTTTTAATTTGCATCTTTCTGATGATTAGTAATTTTGAGCATTTTTTCTTTTGACCATCTATATGTCTGCTTTGGAGAAGTGCCTATTTAGTTTCTTTGCCTATTTTTTAGTTGGATTGTTTGTCTTCTTTTGGTTAAGTTGCATGAATTCCCTAAATATTTTGGATATTAACCCTTTATCAGATGTATCATTACCAAATATGTTCACACATATAGTGGTTTCCCTTTTCATTTTGTTGCTAGTTTCTTTTGCTGTGCAGAAACTTTATTTTGATGTAGTTCTATTTCTCCTTAGTTTCCTTTGCCCTAGGAGATTATCTGTAAACATTTTGCTAGGAGAGATGTCTGAGATTTTGCTGCCTATGGTTTCTTCTAGGATTTTTGTGGCTTCTCAACTTACATTGAAGTCTTTTAACCATTTTGAGTTTATTTTTGTATCTGGTGTAAGTTGGTGGTCTAGTATGAATCTGTCCAATTTTCCCAGCACCATTTATTGAAGAGACTGTCTTGAGTCCATTGTATGGTCTTGCCTCCTTTGTCAAATATTGAGTATAATGGCTTGGGTCAATTTCTGGGTTCTCTGTTATTTTCCATTGATCTATATGCCCGTTCTTAGGCCAGTACCAGCTATTTTGATTATGGTGTCACTGTAGTATAACTTGAAATCTGATATTGTGATTCCTCCAACTTTGTTCTTCTTTCTCAAGATTGCTGCAGTTATTCAGAGGTGTTTTTTTTTTGTTGTTGTTGTTGTTCCATATACATTTTTGGAGTATTTGTTCTAGGTCTGGGAAATATGCTTTTAGTATTTTAATAGGGATTGTGTTGAATCTGTAGATTGCCTTGGGGTCATATGGACATTTTAATAGTATTGATTCTACCAATCTATGAATACAATATATTCTTCCACTTGTTTACATCTTCTTCTTTCTCTTTGTTTTTTCAGGTTTTAAAACTTTTTATTTGTATATTTAAAAAACTGTGCATTCCAATAATTAAAATCATTTGAACAACACATAAATGGCACTCTGATTAAACTGCATTTTACAGCCCTTGGGACCCTTTGGACCATCTTGTTTTTACTCTAGATTTTACCCTCATTCCACCCAGCTCGTTCCTTCACCAACATGCAAGTTCTTTCTCTTCCCCAATAGTCAGCCAGGCAGATGGGAGCAGCAGGTGCGGCCTTAGTTGTCAGTAGTGGTAATGTGAAAAGGGGCAGCACAGTCACTTAAACTGATCCAGCCTCTTTGCCTCATACAAAGTTAGACTGCTAAAAGAAGTAAAATAAGAAGGCAATGTTTGTGGAATGTACAGTGCATATTGGTGGCGCATGCCCCTTTACCATTCGCCTACTTGTTTCTCCTGTACAATTGTTTATTTTGGAGACAGTGGGTTTTTCTCTTGCATTTCTGTCTTCTTAAATTTCAAATTTCTCTATCTCAGCCATATCGCCGAGGAAGCCAAGCGAGGTGTGTGAACGAGAGGGGCCCGAATTGTACGAATACAGATCTTTTGACTCCTTGGTTAAGATTATTCCTAAGTATTTTAATTGCAGTGGTAAAGGGATTGCTTATTTGTTTTCTCTTTCTGATAATCCATTATTGGTGTATAAAAAGGCCGTCGATTTTTGGGTGTTGATTTTGTATCCTGCCAAATTCATTTATTACCTCTAGTAGTTTTTTTTTCTGGAGTCTTTAGGGTTTTCTACATATAATATCATATCATCTGCTAATAATTATTTTTACTTTCTCCTTTCCAATTTGGATGCATTTTATTTCTTTTTCTTCTTCCTTTTTAAATAAGGGAAAGATGAATTTATTTATTTATTATGTTAAAAAAATACATTTTATTGCCGAAACTGGTTTGGCTTAGTGGATAGAGCGTTGGCCTTTGGACTGAGGGTTCCTGGGTTCAGTTTCAGTCAAGGGCATGTATCTTGATTGCAGGCACATCCCCAGTAGAGGGCGTGCAGCGTGCAGGAGGTGGCTGATCTCTGTCTCTTTCTCATCAATGTTTCTAACTTTATCCCTCTCTCTTTTTCTCTGGAAAGAAGAAGGATATAGAGTTAGAAACATCGATCAGCTGCCTCCTGCACACCCTCTACTGTGGATGTGCCCACAACCAAGGTATATGCCCTTGACTGGGATTGAACCTGGGACCCTTCAGTCCACAGGCCGACACTTTATCCACTGAGCCAAATTGGTTAGGGCCTTTTATTTTTTCTTATCTGATCCCTGTGGCTAGGACTTCCAGTAGTATGCACAATAAGAGTGGTGAAAATGGACATCCCTGTCTTATTCCTGTTCTTAGGGGAAATAGTTTTAGTTTTTGCCCTTTGAGTATGATGTTGGCTGTAGGTTTGTCATATATGGCCTTTATCATGTTGAAATACTCCTTGTATTCCCACTTTGCTGAGAGTTGTTATCAGAAATGGGTGTTGGATTTTGTCTAATGCTTTTTCTGTGTCTGTTGATATGATTATGTGATTTTTGTCTTTCAATTTGTTTATGTGCTGTATCACATTTATTGGTTTGTGAATATTGTACCAGCCTTGCATTCCTGGAATAAATCCCACTTGGTCATGATATATGATCTTTTTCATATCTTGCTGGATCCAATTTGCTAATATTTTGATGAGGATTTTAGCATCTATGTTCATCAGGAATTATCTTTTGTATAGTGTCTTTATATGGTTTTGGAATTAGGGTAATGCTGGCCTCATAAAAAGAGCTTGGAAGTGTTCCTCTTGGATTTTTTTTGGAATAGTTTGAGGATATAGGTGTTAGTTCTTGTTTGGTAAAAGTCCCCTGTGAAGCCATCCAGATTTGGGTTTTTGTTTCTGGGAGGTTTTTTTTATTTTATTATTATTACTGCTTCTATTTCATCAGTTGTTATTGGTCTATTCCGGTTTTTTATTATTCCTGACTCAGTTTTGGGAGATTGAGGTTTTCTAGGAATTTGTCAATTTCATCCACATTGTGCAGCTTGTTGGCATATAGTTGTCCATAGTATTTGCTTTAAAATCCTTTGTATTTTTGTGGTCTCAGTGGATACTTCTCCACGTTCTTTCTGATTTTTTTTATTTAGGTCCTTACTCTTTGTTTCTTGATGAGTCTGGCTCACTTCATCAATTTTGTTTATCCTTTCAAAGAACCAGCTCTTGGTTTCATTGATTTTTAGTTTTTGTTATCTATTTCTATTCTAATATTTATTATTTCCTTCCTTCTGCCTACTCTGGGCTTTTCTTGTTCTCTTTTCTAGTTCTTTTAGTTTTAGGGTTAAATAGTTTATGTATGTTTATCCTGTTTTATTGAAGTAGGCCAAACCAGTTAGGACCTTTTACTTTTTCTTAAGTAGTGCTATGAATCCCTCCCAGGACTGCTTTTGCTGTGTCCTAGGTGTTTTGGGTTGTTGTGTGTTCATTTTTATTTGTTTTCAGGAATGTTTGATTTCCTTATTGATATCATTTAATAATATGCTATTTAGCCTCCATTTGTTTGAATGTTATGGGGTGTTTTAACTGTAGTTGATTTCTAATTTCATTCCACTGTGATTAGAGAAGATGCTTGATATGATTTGAATCTTCTTGAACTTGTAGAGACTTATTTTGTGTCCTGACATGTGGTCTTTATTTGTGAATGATCCATGTGCACTTGAGAAGAATGTATATTCTGCAGCTTTGGAGTGAAATGTCCTGTAAATATCAACTCCATCTGATCCAATGTGTCCTTTAGAATTACTATTTCCTTTTTAATTTTTTTGTGTGGAAGATATTTCCAGTGAAGTCACCAGGGTGTTAAAGTCTCCTACTATGACTGTATTATTGGTTGTTATTTTAGATAACCCTCATAAGTTTAATTTTCAGATTATAAATTGATTATTATTGGCAAGAGAAACTACAAGGATTGAATATCACTATATTCTTCTTATTTTTAGGTTCAAAGAAATAATTTCTAATGCATATTCTTAACTTATACCCCTCCCTATTTTTTTGTAATTTAATAAATATTTCTTATTCAGATTATTACAATTGTTCCTCTTTTTTCCTCCCATAGCTCCTCTGTACCTGGTGCCCAACCCTCCTTCTGCCCTTACTCCCACTTCCAATTGTCCTCATCCATAGGTGTACAATTCTTGAACAGTCTCTCCCTGCATCCCCCTCACCCGTTATCCCCTGAGTATTGTCAGTCCACTCCCTTTCTATGCCCCTGATTCTATTATATTCACCAATTTATCCTGTTCATCAGATTTTTATTCACTTGATTTTTAGATTCACTTGTTGATACATATGTATTTGTTGTTCATAATTTTTATCTTTACCTTTTTCTTCTTCCTCTTCTTAATGAGTACCTTTCAGTATTTCATATAATACTGGATTGGTGTTGATGAACTCCTTTAGTTTTTTTCTTATCTGTGAAGCTCTTTATCTGCCCTTCAATTCTGAATAATAGCTTTGTTGGGTAGAGTAATCTTGGTTGTAAGTTCTTGCTATTCATCATTTTGAATATTTCTTGCCACTCCCATCTGGCTTGCATAGTTTCTGTTGAGAAATCAGCTGATAATCTTATGGGTGCTCCCTTGTAAGTAGTTAACTGTTTTTCTCTTGCTGCTTTTAATATTATCTCTATATCTTTTGCTCTTGGTATTTTCATTCTGATGTGTCTTGATGTGATCCTTTTGTTTGGGGTTCTGTGTGCTTCCAGGACTTGTAAGTCTATTTCTTTCACCAGATATGGGAAGTTTTCAGTCATTATTTCTTCAAACAGGTTTTCAGTATTTTGCTCTCTCTCTTTTTCTGGCACCCCCATAATTCTGATATTGGTATGCTTGAAATTGTTCTAGAGGCTCCTTACACTATTTTCAAATTTTTGGGTTCTTTTTTTCCCAATTGAGTGTTTTCTGCTTTATTTTATTTCAAATCTTTGACGTGATTCTTGCATTTCTCTAGTCTGTGGTAGGTCTCTGTATAATATTTTTTTATTTCAGTCAGTATATGTTTAATTTCTAGTTGGTCTTTTTTCATCTCCTCTTGGGTCTTGCTAAATTTATCTATCTTTTCTAGGAAATTCTTGAAAAACCTTCTAACCGTGGTTTTGAACTCTATATCCAGTCGTTATTTTCCTCCATTTCTTTCGTTTGTGAACTGTTCCTTTGTCTTCACATTTTCACTGTTTTCCTGAGTTGGTAGAGTAGCTTTGTGTGCTAGGTGTCCTATATGGCCTACTAGCTCCACCTCCACAGTTACCTGAGGTGGACTCTCTTGGTGCACCTCTTTGTGGACTGTGTACAGCCTTGTTGTAGTTAAGTCTTTTTTTTAAAATATATTTTATTGAATTTTTACAGAGAGAAAGGGAGAGGGATAGAGAGTTAGAAACATCGATGAGAGAGAGACATTAATCAGCTGCCTCCTGCACGCCCCCTCCTGGGGATGTGCCTGCAGCTAGGATACATGCCCTTGACCGGAATCGAACCTGGGACCTTTCAGTCTGCAGGTCGACGCTCTATCCACTGAGCCAAACCGGTTTTGGCTGTAGTTAAGTCTTGATTGCTATTGGTATCACTGGGGGGAATTGACCTCCAAGCCAATTGGTTGTGAGGATCAGCTGTGTTTATGCCGGGAGAACTTCTGTGCTGGAGTCAGCCTTATAATACAAGACTTGCAAAATTGCAAAGCCTCTCTGTTCAGCTTGGATGGGGCAGAGTCTCAGGGCTGAGCCGACAGCCTTAGCTTCCCTTCAGTCCTGCTCTATGAGGTCCCTGGGTCTCAGTGTCCCTTGGTAATCCCTGCAGCCCTCTCTGTGCACATGCATATGCGCCTCCAGACTTCTGCCTTTTGCATCTCCCCTGTGTTTTGGTGCATTCCGGAGACCCGTATAAGTCTGGGTCCCCAGGGTCTTTCCCAAAACTGTGGTTCATTGCAGTCAGAAGTGGAGTTCAGCGCAGTTAGGAAGTTCCGTCTTCCTCCCACTAGAGAAAGCCAGCTGCACAATCATCAGTCAGTCTTCTGTGGCGCAGTGGCGAGTGTACCTCCAGGCCTCTGCAGTTCACGGTTTCTCTGAGTTTCCCTGAGTTTCCATTCACTCCTCCTTTTTTTGACAATCCAGACTCCTCCTGTATGAGTTTTGCCCAGTACTGGGGTTTAGTGCAGTCAGAACTGGGGTTCAGTCCAGTCAGGAGTTTCTGTCTCCCTCCTGCTAGAGGAATCCTGCCAGGCCCTTTGCTGCCTGTCCTCTCCTCGAGCTTTTTGCAGCTCCTTTGAGTCTCCATTAGCCCCTCTCTTTCCTTCTAGTTTTAGAATTTCCACTTAGCCAGCTTTCCTGTTGTTCTGGATGACCATTTTGTCTTTTAGCTGTAGTTTTGAAATTGTTGTGCGAGGCCGCAGTTTAGGTGTTCACCTATGCTGCCATCTTGTTTTTTTCCCCAATATATGTTTATTTATTTTAAATTTAGTTTTTATTTTTTTTAGGGATAGGGGAAGGGAGCTGGAGAGAGAAACATTGATGTGAGATGATAGTGAAACATTGATAGACTGCCTCCTGCATGACCCCCTACTGGGGAACCTTTTGGTGCATGGGACAGTGCACAACCCAAGTGAGCCACACTGACTAGGGTGGATAGTATTTTCATATTAATTTATCTGTGTGCTTTATTTTTAGGAGACAAGAAGGAAGGAAGGCATTGTGAATCTGAAACCTCATGAAGAACCTCTTCGTTCTGAGATTCTTAGTGGAAAATTCACCATCTTAGTGAGTCTTCATGGACCCCTCTTGTAATGTCTCAATATTTCTTTTTGGACTTTTTTGCTGCATACCTTATCCCGAATCTAGAGAGTTTCTACAGTCAGGAGCAGATGTGAAGCAGCTTTGCAATTTGGCATAAAATTATTATAGTAATAATTGAAATTATTGAGAATCAGTTATACTATAGCTTTAAAAAAGTTTTTTTCATTGATCCATAAGAGTAAAGGTCTTTGGAATGGGTATATAATGTGTTAGAGACCTGTCCTATCTTATTTAATGCAAACTCCAATTAGAAATTATAGCCTTGCAGGTAAGTAACAGTGGGTGGATTTTATAATTTTCACCTGCTGTTTGTTTCTTTTGGCATCCTGCCTGGGAAATTAGCTTATCAGCCAGTGTAGACCTTATTTTAATTTCTGCAATTGAAGATTTAAGATAATATGTTTTTTCCCTATCATTGAAATATAGTTTGGGGTGGGGGCTTGCTGAGAATCAATCATGGGATGACATAAACTTTCTTCCCTTAATTTTCTGAAGCAATTAATGCAAGTCAGAGAAGTATTCCCAGTATCTGTTATCTTCATATCAGAAAGCTGTGTCCAGGATATAAGAATCTTTAAAGGTTATTAGAATTTTCTATTTGATTTCTAAATGTCTTTTGTTTTATTTGCTCTAGGATGTTCGGGACCCAACAGGAGCCTCCATTGCCCTCTTCACTGCCAGATTGCATCATCCCCATAAGTCAGTGCAACATGTGGTACTTCAGGCTCTGTTTTACTTGTTAGACAGAGCTGTGGATAGGTGAGATTATCTTTTAGGTGGTCAACATTCAGATGGGAAAATGACAGTTCTTGATTTGATAAAACTTAGTAGTGCCTTTCATATGTTTCTCAGATATGTCCTGAGCACTGAGTGCTATGTATGGAAAATGTCCCATATCCTTAAAGGTTTGGTATATTTCCACGTACTATCAAGCTGGTGGGTTTTTTGTATCTTTACCTGCTGTCTCTTTTTAGAATAACAGAAACTGAGGAAGCAAAATAAATAGCAATT
Organism: Lasiurus borealis; assembly: GCA_004026805.1. Lineage (NCBI taxonomy): Eukaryota > Metazoa > Chordata > Mammalia > Chiroptera > Vespertilionidae > Lasiurus > Lasiurus borealis. Next base: position 23,510 of record PVJN01013959.1, on the reverse strand, counting down.
AAAAAATATTTCTTTTATTTTTTTTGAAAACACCTTTATTCTACTTGATGATTGAAGGATAATTTGGCTGCAGTTGTGTACTCTCAGAGTCTGGGCAGTGCTTCTAAGGTCTCTCTGCTGTGTGGTGGATGACAACCCCCTTTCCCTGCTGGGGCTCCTTTTCTTCTTGTGCTGCTGGGCCACCTCTTTGAACCCCCCAGACTAGCCTCTGTTGTCCCTTAAAAATTTTTCTTTTTTAATTGATTTCAGATAAGAAGGAGAAGAGAGAGAGAGAGAGAGAGAGAGAGAGAGAGAGAAGGAGGGAGGGAGGGAGGGAAGAAAGGAGGGAGGCAGAGAGAGAGAGAGAAACATTAATGATTAGAGAGAATCATGATTGGCTGCCCACAATCTGGGCATGTACCTTGACTGGAATTGAACTGCGAACTCCTGGTTCTTAGGTCAATGCTCAACCACTTGAATCATCAGGCCGTTTCCCCCCCAAACCCCACCCCACCTTTTGTTTTTGTTTTTGTTTTTGTTAATCCTTATTAGATGACATTTTTACCATTGATTTTAGAGAGAGTGGGAGAGAGGGGAAGACAGAGAAAGGAAAAAGAGAGAGAAACATTACTGTGAGAGAGCCACATCAATTGGTTGCCTCTCTCATTAGCCCCAAGCAGGGTGGGGAATCTGCAACCCAGGTATGTGCCCTTGACTATAACCTTCAGTTCCAGGGCTGACCCACTAATCATTGAGCAACACCAACTGGGCAATATTTATTGATTGATTTTAGAGAGAGAAACCTCAATTTGTTGTTTCACTTATCTTTGCATTCATTGGTTGCTACTGCTATATGCCCTTACCAGGGGTTGAACCTGCAACCTTGGCATATCAGGATAACACTCTAACCAACTGGGCTACCCAGTCAGGGCATATATTTACTCTTCCCTGATTGTTGACTTTTCAAAACCCTCAGGGGCCGCAGTTTCTTTGTAAAATAGGAATAATGGCATTTAGCTCAGGATTTTGACAATCAGGAGTGAAGAGTCCAAAAGTATAAAGTTAAGTAAAATCTTGTTTATCAATAGATACATTAAAACAACAACAACAACAGTTCAGGTTATATCTCTTCCCCTCTAAGGTAAATAATATTAATATTCTATAGAAAAGGAAACTGAAATCCCAATAAGTTATATGACTCTTTTACAGTTGTCACATATTGGTCCAAGCAGTTCTAAGATCCTGTATTTTTTTTTCTCTTGGCTAGAGCATTTGTACCCTACTATGTTGTTTTTCTGCCATACTTTTTACCTTCGTGCTTGTCTTTATAGGTTATTATTGCTCTGGATGTTATGGGCTGGTCCTCTGGGTTAGGAATGATATATTTAGGACTGATACAGTAAGAGAGCTGTGTACAGCTTGAGTCATACTATGGGTTTAAGCTCTTCCACACCAGCTCAGGGTTCCACAATTCACCTCAGTTGTGACACTATCTACCTGGAGATAGCCTCTGGTACCACAGATCTTAAGGATTTTCAGTCCTAAACACTGTCTCTTTCTACCCCCTGCAGATACCAATGGCAAATCCAGATCGTCACCTCTGCTTCTGACCAATATAGGCTGTATAGATCATAGGTTTCAACTACCCATTCCTTGAATTTGATGAATTTGCTAGAATGGCTCACAGAACTCATAGCAATATTTTACTTACTAGATTACTGATTTATGATAAAAGATATAACCTAGGAACAGCCAGATGGAAGGGATGCATAGAGCAAGATATGAGGAAGGAGCATGGAGTTTCCATACCCTCTCTGAGAGAGCCATTCTCCCAATACTTCTCAACATGTTCATCAACTTGGAAACTCTTAGAGCCCCATCCTTCTGAATTTTTATGGAGGCTCCATTACTTAGATGTGATAGAATAAATCATTATCCATTGGTGATTGAACTCAGTCTCTAGCCCCTACCTCACTCTTCCTTCCCAGTGTTTGGTTTCTCTGGCAACCAGCACCCATCCTTGGTAACTTAGTGACATTCCAGCAGTTACCTTAATAACAACAGACACCTTTATTGAGCTCTTCACTTAGGAAATTAAAAGAGTTTTCAGAATGCGAGGAGCAGGGTCAAAGACCAAATACTGTATATAGTTCTTATTCAAATCACAATATCACAATAAGCATAGCAGATACCAAAGTTAAATCATCATTTTGTTCAGGGAGGCCATTATGTTGGTCTCAAATGTGTCCATACTTTTGTTTTTGCTCCAGGCTTTCAATCTGCCTCATTCATCTGATTACTTAAATGTTTTTGTTCAATGGTTGCTTTACAGCTTTGAAACACAGAGAAATGGACTGGTGTTTATCTATGACATGTGTGGTTCTAATTATACCAACTTTGAGCTGGATCTTGGCAAGAAAGTCCTAAACCTGCTGAAGGTAAGGCTGTGACAGGTCTCTCTTTAACTCCTAAATGGTTAGGATATTTTTTTCTATTCTATGAATTTAGGTATGATGTAAATTTTAGACATTGTGTTTCATTTAAAGGTCACCTATAAAAGATGATTGATTACTGCTTCCTCAGAACAAGAAATGGTCTTAAAAGTAAAATGGGAAGAATTTAAATAAAAAATTCACAAGAACATTCTGAATCATAAAGGTGTGGCATGTTTCTTCCCTGGAGTTTTGTAGAATAAGAATGAATGAAGTGGCCAGTGTCATGAAGAATGTCATCGGCCAGTGATTTTCATACTTTAATTTAACCTAGTCAGAAATATGTGTGGGGATTTTATAATTAAAAATGTTTTTAATCCTTCACTCGAGGATATGTTTTTATTAATTTGAGAGAGAGAGTAAAGGAGAGAGAGAAATATCAATGTTAGAGAAAAATATTTATCAATTGCCTCCCTTTGTACTTGCTCTGACCAGAGATTAAACCCACATTCTAGGTATATGCCCTGAATAGGAACTGACACGCAATCTTTTGGTTTATGAGTCAATGTTCCAAGCAACTGAGCCACCTGGCCAGGGCCAGAAATATGTTTTAAATTATGACTTAGTGCACAAAAGTGTATGTATACTTACACATATATGTAGAGTTACATACGTAGATAAGGTTCTTAATATCTATCTTATCACAAACTCCTAGGTCCAGAAATCTTTTGTAATATCTGGAACTTTAAAAGATAACATGGCCGTAGCTGATTTGTCTTAGTGGTTAGAGCGTTGGCCTGTGGACTGAAGGGTCCTAGATTAGATTCTGCTCAAGGGCACATGCCCAGGTTGCGAGCTTGATCTTCAGTAGAGAGTGTGCAGGAGGCAACCAATCAGTGATTCTCATCATTGATGTTTCTATCTCTCTATCTCTCTTCCTTCTTCTCTGAAATCAATATAAAAGTATATTTTTAAAAAAGAAGATAATGTGTATGCCATGCTATAACCAAACATTAATATTTCTGCAATGGAATGTATTATAAGGAGTAGAAAAAAATAAAGACTATGAATAGCCTAGGATATTTCAGATTAGCTTTTGCTGCCCTATGAATTTAAAAAAATATATATATTTTTATTGATTTCAGAGAGAAAGGGAGAGGGAGAGAGAGATAGAAACATCAAGGATAAGAATTATTATTGACTCCCTCCTGCACATTCCTTACTGGGGACCACAACTTGGGTATATGCCTAGATTGGGAATTGAACTGTGACTCCTGGCTCATAGCTTGATGCCTAACCATTTACCCACACTGGCTGGGCTGTCCTGTGAATTTTTGCACCAAACTTATGAAAGAAATGTAAGCATTTGAGAATTGTTTAAATTTTAGAATCTGTGGATAGGGATGTGTGTATCTGTGTATACATATTTATAAAACAAGACAAGCTTTACCCTTACTGTGAGCAGTTATTTTGATTATTCGCTTCTATTTCATTTTTTTTTAAATGTTAGTCATGACCTATTAAATTAAATTCAGGATCCTCTGAGTGACAAACATTCATCTAGGAGTCTGTGCATTCTTTGTTCCAGGAACTCACTTGGGAGTATTGAGGAACTAGATTTCTTCAAATAGGTTTTCAGTATCTTGCTCTCTCTCTTCTTCTAGCACCCCCATCATTTCTGATGTTTGTTTGCTTGAGGTTGCCCCAGAGGCTCCTTACACTATCTTCAAATTTTTGGATTCTTTTTTTTCTTGCTTTTCCAGTTGAGTGTTTTCTGCTTCTTTGTATTTCAAATCTTTGACTTGATTCTTGCGGCCCTCTAGTTTGCTGGTAGGTTTCTGTATAGTATTTTTTTAATTTCAATCATTGTATGTTTAATTTCCAGTTGCTTCTTTTCCATCTCCTCTTGGGTCTCACTAAATTTATTCATCTTTTTTAGGAAATTCTTGAAAAACCTTATAACCATGGTTTTGAACTCTATATCCAGTCATTTATTTTCCTCCATTTCTTTGATTTGTGATCTGTTTCTTTGTCTCTGCATTTTCACTGCTTCCCTGAGTTGGTAGAGTAGCTTTGTATGCTAGGTGTCCTATATGGCCCAGTAGCTCCGCCTCCTCACTTATCTAAAGTGGACACTCTTGGTGCACCCCTTTGTGGACTGTGTGTTCAGCCTTGTTGTAGTTAAGTCTTGATTGTTGTTGGTATCACTGGGGGGAATTGACCTCCAAGCCAATTGGTTGTGAGGATCAGCTGTGTCTATGCTCGGAGAACTTCTATGCTGGAGTCAGCCTTATGATACAAGACTTTTAAAACTGCAAATGCCTATATGTTCAGCTTGGAGAGGGCAGAGTCTCAGGGCTGAGCAGACAGCCTTGGCTTCCCATCAGTCCTGCCCTATGAGGCCCCCGGGTCTCAGTGTCCCTCGATAATCACTACAGCCCTCTCTGTGCGCAAGTGGACACCTCCAGACCTCTGCCCTGTGCAGCTCCCCTGATTCTCCGTGCGCTCCGGGGACCTGTATGAGTTTGGGTCTTGCCGGAAACGGGTTTAGTGCAGTCAAAAGTGGAGTTCATTGCTGTTGAGAGGTTTGGTCTTCCTTCCTCTCAGCTTTTTGCAGCTCCTCTGAGTCTCTGTGAGCCCCTCTCTTTCCTTCTAGTAATAGAATTTCTACTCATCCCGCTTTCCTGTGGTTCTGGGCGATGACCATTTTGTCTTTTAGCTGTAGTTTTGAAATTGTTGTGCAAGGCAGCATTTAGGTGTTCACCTATGCCAACATCTTAGTTTTCTCTGGGACTTCATTTTTTCACTCATCATTATTTTAAATTCATCTTGTGGTATGTAGCTATGATTTACTCCTTTTTATTGATAGTTGAAGGATTGTTTCCTTTCAATTCCTCAACTGTTGGTGAATATATCCATGTATTCATGTGTTTTTCTACTAATGGCTCCTTGGGTTGTTTTCTGATTTTGCTATGAATAGTGCTGCTATGAATACTTTTATACTTTTCTTCTGTTGTGTGTGTGCAGGTGTATCTCTAGGTCAGTGTTTCTCAAACGTTTTTTCATTATTGCCTCACTTAGGAACCTTTCATAGACATCACCCTTCCCCTCAAGTTAGTTCTTTTCAAATAAAATTCTAATACCACAGATGTACTGACTGCATATCAATGCTTTATGCATAAAAAGAGTATGATTTTTTTCCTATGCCCTACTCTCCTCAAAACTATTTTATCTCCTTGAGGGTGGTATCACCCCTATTGAGAAAGCTATGTTCTAGAGCAGTGGTAGGGAAACTTGTTTCTTCCAAGGGCCATTTGGATATTTATAACATCATTCATGGGTCTAACATTTCATTAACTCATCCCTAATGTCTTGGCAGGGCTAGAACAAATGATTTTGTGTGCCTTATTTAGCCTATGAACCAGACATTCCCCACCACTGCTCTAGAGTATATATGTAGGAGTAGAATTATTGGGTCTTTGAAAGTTCAGCATCATAAAATAGTGTCAAATTATTTTCCTAAATGATTGTACCCATCTGTCATGTGTAAAATTTCCATTGGTCCACATCCTCTCCAACACTTGGTGATGTTGGACTTCTTTTTTTTAATTTAAATATTTTATTGTTGACACTATTGTAGATTTTCCCTGTTTTCTCCCTTTTACCCACCTCCACCCAAGCCCCATTCCCCTTCCTTAGCCCCCACCACACTATTTGTGTCCATTAGCTATACATATATGTTCGTTAGCTAATTTCTTTACTTTCCTTTATCCAGTTCCTCTCCCCCTTTTTCCCTCTGACATTTGTCAGTTTGTTCCATGTATCCATTCTTCTGGTTCTATTTTATTTGTCAGTTTATTTTGTTCATTAGACAGGAAATATTAGTATGATCATATGGTATTTGCCTCTCTCTGACTGGATTTGCTTAACATAATAATCTCCAAGTCCATCCATGCTGTTGCAAAGGGTAAGATCTCCTTTTTTACAGTCTCATAGTATTCCATTGTATAAATATACCACAGCCTTTATATCCACTCTTTCTCTTGGTTCCCTTAAAATTATCTCTTTGTCTTCAGTGTTTGCCATTTTAAGTATGATGTGTCTTGGTGTGAGTCTCCTTGAGTTCATCTTGATTGGGATTCTGCTTCTGAATGTGTGTGATTTTTTCTTTCACCAGGTTAGATACATTTTCTGTCTTTTTTGTTGTTATTCCTCACCTGAGGATATTTTTTCCATTGATTATTGGAGAGAAAGTGGAAGGGAGGAGGAGAGGCAGAGAGAGAGAGAGAGAGAGAGAGAGAGAGACACCTCAATTAGCTGCCTCTGTACATACTTTGGCCAAATCAAGGATGAAGCCTGCAATTGAAGTATGTGCCCTTGACCAAATGCAAGACCCTGCAGTCTGTGGGCCAACACTTTAATTGCTGGCCTAATTGGCTAGGGCTTTGTCATTGTTTTTTAAAACAGGTTTTCAAGCCTTTGCTCACTCTCTTCTTCTGGCACCCCTATGATGTAGATATTGTTGTTCCATGTTGTCCCAAAGTTCCATAAACGATTCTCATTTTTTAAAAATTCTTTTAGTTGTTGTTGATTGTCTTTTTATTTTTTTAACCTGTCTTCCAAGTCCCTGATTCCATCCTCTGCATCAGCCAGTCTACTTTTTTCCCCCTCTGTACATGGGTTTTATTATTTATATAATATAATGTAGCATCAATGCTGAATAGCATGTTTATGTACAATACATAAATATGAACTATCTGGACATATCTGCAAATCTAACTCAGAACTAAGGTACAAAGATTTGAAAGCAAAATTGAATGCTTTAAGAACAAAAGTAAAACTAAGACTGAACACTGCAATAAATCAGAAGTAGTGCCTCGTGTACATACTTAAGTATTTACAGATGAAAACAGGCATTACCACAACACTAATCTAATTATACTCATTTATGTATAAAAAATACAAGTTTCATACATCACAGAAAACCTTCCATTATAACACACAGAAGTGATACTACCAGACAAGCATCAATGAAGTATAGTGCCTCTTCTAGTTGCTACTTTACAATGTTGTAAATAATGCAGCCCATGCAACACATCCAAGAACACTAGAGTCCTCACTCAAGTACAGTTAATATGATAAAGCAGCCCCCGCAAGTGGTGTTGGATACCATTAAGAAGTTTACTGCAGCCATGTTGGTTATGATTTTTCATGCAGAAGGGTATAGTTCCATTAAGAACTGAAGTCTTTAAAAAAGCTCTAAACATTCTTTCTTGAGCCAAAATATTCAACAAAAGATGCACATGAAAAATTAACTGTTCAGATACTTCTGCAACTTAAAATTCAGATGCATGTTATTCAATAGAGCTGCTGTATGTGGAAACCAAATGCAGAGTTTTAATTTCTTCTTGTGAATAAATTAATCCTAGTGCAGTTCTGTGCTACACATTTTTAGTAATGTGTAATGCAAATATATTCTGATGTAGGCCAGCACAATAAGCTTCAATAATAGCTCCAGACTCTCTTGCTTGAGGTTTTTGCTCATAACCAGTTGCAATATATACCTTTCACAGAATGTCTTATTTGACAGCTTTTAGACCAATTAGCCAGGCTTAAATACGGCATCAAATACTGGCTTCATGAAAGGTCTGACCCTCTTTATTATCTTTTTTTCTGCTTCCAAAGAACATGTTGTGGAAATTAACATAGTGAAGTTTAAAACTATGGTAGAAGTAGACTGCCAGGTCTTTTATGGGGTACTATTTTTTAGAAAAATACAAGCACATAACACTAGGCAAAGGTTATACCTTGTTACATTCCCAAAAGGCAGGTATGCTACAAACATGCAGAGAGTTCATGTGTTTTGTTTGGCATGTAGGAACTAAATTTTGTCCCTGTCATCTTTGAAATTCATTTTGATATGCAGATTTTCATCCAATTTTATTCAGAGGAGGGCATATACATTTTATAGGCCTGTAGATATCCAATTCTGCCTGTAACAAACACCTAAAGGTTTTAAAATATCAATTATAAACAGACAAGTAGTATAAAGTAAAATTTTGGAGAACATCAAAGGAAGATGACCAGGCATCTTCTCTTTAATATTTTCCTATGATACATTAAAATAAAAACAAAGTTTCAGTCTCTTCGCAAGTAGTAATTTACATTCTCTGGATTTTGTTTTTCTGCTTTTTGCTGCAGCTTCTGCTTTGTAATCATGTGGACAGTTGTGCTTGTCAGAGTAATAGTGAAGTTCACAAAACAAATCTCCACATTGGCAATTATGTTGTTCATAATTTTTATCTTTATCTTTACAAGAGCAAAAGACAAAGAGAGAATATTAAAAGAAGCAAGAGAAAAACAGTTAATTACCTACTACAGATAAAGATAAAAATTATGAACAACATAATTCACACCTTATAAGACCAACTTTCTTTCTGCACATGAGACATCTATTCTTCTTTGGTTTGGGTAACAAGGAGCTTTTTCTTCACTTTGAGAAGTACTGGGTTGAGAAACTGATGAATTGGGCTTAGTGACAACTGGCTCTTGACACATCTGTTTTTCAGGGTATTTTGTTCTCTATTAAAATACTCATTTTTGCCACTTGCTGAGTTACAGGCAAGGCAGTCACAGGCACATTTCTTGATTTTTCAGATGTGCTGCCAGCAGCACCTTCACAGTTGTTTAAACTAGCATCTGCTCTTTGCACAGATGCAGAATCTGAGGTAAGATTGTTGGAACCACTAGTTGTCCCCATTGGGTTCATTCTGCCATTATTCTGCTGCCTCTGAAGATGTTCTATTTATTTATTTATTTACTTACTTACTTATTTATTTTTGTTGTTTTATTTTTTTTAATTTAATAAATCTTTATTGTTTAGATTATTACAGTTGTTCCGCTTTTTTCCTCCCATAGCTCCCCTCTATCTGGCTTCCATCCCTTCCTCTGTCCTTACCCCTGGCCCCATTGTCCTTATCCATAGGTGTATGATTTTTGTCCAGTCTCTCCCTGCACCCCCCTCACTCCTTTCCCCCTGAGAATTGTCAATCCACTCCCTTTCTATGCCCCTGATTCTATTATATTCACTAGTTTATTCTGTTCATTAGATTTTTTATTCACTTGATAGCTTTGCTGGGTAGAGTAACTTGGTTTTGGTTCTTGCTATTCATCACTTTGAATATTTCCTGACACTCCCATCTGGCCTGTATAGTTTCTGTTGAGAAATCAGCTGACAGTCCTATGGGTGCTCCCTTGTAGGTAACTAACTGTTTTTCTCTTGCTGCTTTCAAGATTCTCTCTTTGTCTTTTGCCCTTGGCATTTTAATTATGATGTGTCTTGGTGTGGTCCATTTTGGATTACTTTTGTTTAGGGTTCTGTGTGCTTCCTGGACTTGTAAGTCCATTTCTTTCAGCAGGTAAGGAAAGTTTTTTCAGTCATTATTTCTTACAGGTTTTCAGTATCTTGCGCTCTCTTCTTCTGGCACCCCCATCATTCTGATGTTGGTACGCTTGAAGTTGTCCCAGAAGCTCCTTATACTATCTTCACATTTTTGGATTCTTTTTTCATTTTATTTGTTCTGGTTGGGTGTTTTTTGCTTTCAGGTCTTTAGTTTGATTCTTGCGGTCCTCTACTCTGCTGTTGGATTTCTGTATATTATTCTTTATTTCACCAAAACCGGTTTGGCTCAGTGGATAGAGCATTGGCCTGTGGACTGAAAGGTCCCAGGTTCGATTCTGGTCAAGGGCATGTACCTTGGTTGCGGGCACATCCCCAGAAGGAGGTGTGCAAGAGTCAGCTGATCAATGTTTCTCTCTCATTGATGTTTCTAACGCTCTATCCCTCTCCCTTCTTCTCTGTAAAAAATATATTTAAAAATTAAAAAAATTACAGTTACAGTAGAGCACAGCCATCATTTAGAACCATCTAAAATCTGGCTGAATGAAGTCCTACAACTAGTGAATTAAAGATGAAACTACATTGAAATTAGTAAGAGGGGCAGAGACACAGAATGGCTAGTCTGACACCCACATTGGGCTTGTTTTTAATCTGGAGGGATGTTTTTGCTTAGGAGGTCTCCTCTGTGTAGCAAGGAGTCCCAGCTCTATACCAGAACCTTCAGCCTAGTGTTACAGGACTGGGAAGTGATGTCCTGAACCTTTGGGATCTGGAAACCAGTGGATTTTGTGGCTATGACATGGAGGCACCGAATACACAGGCAGCTCCTCTTAAAGGGCCCAAGGATTTATTGGTCCCACTTCCTCTGAGCTGCAGTGCTAGCATAGCAGTTTGAAATAATCCAGGGAATTACAGGAAGAAATTAAACTATCTGGCATTAGGGCAATTACTAAGGGGGTGGAGGGGGACCTTTCTCTAACAATAGTGCTGGCAGAGGTTATTCTTATACTGAGATATCCCCCCAGCCTCCCCACCCCCAGAACTGACTGGCAGTGCCATATCTGAATCTCAATCAACCTGGCCCACACTGTTTGCCCCATCATGCTAATTACTGAGAGTCCACCCCACCAATATTGAAGTCCCACCCAAACTGTTTGCAGTAGCTTTTCCATATGAATTGCCTATCAGGCTAAGGCTTCAGAACTTTCTAAAATCTTTTAAACAAATATCTGCTGGACTCAGTGTACTCCACACCTCTTGATAAGTAGCCTTACATCTGGCATTAGCAGAAATTTACCAAGGTTCACATCTTAGCCTTTTTTGGGCACCTTCAAACCCAGCACAAATAGCAGCCACTTGCAGATTGCTCTGAAGCTCATACTTCAGAGCTTCCCACACACAAAAAAGGCTAAAGGAGTACATCATCACCAAGCCAGCATTACAAGAAATGCTGAAGTGACTGCTGTAATGAGAAGTAGAGAAAGAAACCTAGGCATACAGCATTAAAATGGCAATAAATAAGTACTTATTGATAATAACCTTAAATGTAAATGGATTATATGCTCCAATCAATTGACCGAGTAATTGAATGGATACAAAAACATCACCTAACTATATGCTGTCTATAAGACACCCACCTCTGTACAAAAGACTCATGGAGGATGAAAGTGAAGGGATGGAAAAAATGTTTTCCAAGCAGATGAAAAAGAAACAAAACTGGAGTAGCAATACTCATATTTGACAAAATAGACTTTAAAATGAAGGCCATCACAAGAGACAACAAAGATCACTACATAATACTAGAGGGATCAATCCAACAAGAGGATATAACCCTGGTAAACAAATATGCTCCCAAATGTAGGAGCATATTAAATATCTTAAATATATTAAACAAAAAAACAAAACAAACTTCTAGAGGACTTCAGGGAGAGATCGACAGCAGTACAATCAGTTGTGGACTTAAAACCCTGCTGACTTCACTGGATAGATCTTCCAGACAAGGAAACAGACTTTAAAGGACACTGGATCAGATGGATTTAATTGACTTTTATAGAACATTTCACCCCAAAGCTGCAGAATATATTCTTCTCAAGTGCACATTCTTCTCATAGACCACATGTTTGGACACAAAATGAGTCAAGGTTGACGGGATCTGGTCACGGCTTCATCACACCTGTCTTAAGGCTGTACAGGCAGAATGGAGAGTTCCAGAACTCTTTGGACCCTCTAAAGATAAAACTCCCACGTGTGTCTCGATTTTAATTTTTTTTATAAGACTAATAGAAGGAAATTTTCTAGCTGATCGAGTTGACAACCCTCATAGACCTCCCCCCAAATGGACATGAGAACTCAGAAATGGAATAACAGGAGAGGTATTGGCAAACGTACCAGAACAACTATGTGGGGGGACATCTAACTCACTATTGATCTCTATACTTTATTTAAGGACTAGAGGCCTGGTGCATGAAAATCCCTGCAATGGATGAGGGAGGGGGTTTGGGGTAGAAGCGGGGCCCTCAGCCCAGCCTGCCCCCTCTCACAGTCTGGGAGCCCTCAGGGGCCGGAAGGGACCCAGCAATCAGGAGAAGGCAATAACTGAATCACACCTCTGCTGCTGACTGCCAGCAGCGCAAGCCTCAGCCAGCCCTGGTTATCTGAGCCTCGGGTAGCCCTGGGCAGCTGGGAAACCACCATCCAAGGCTTGCCTGCACCTTGGGTCGGCCCTGGGGGGTTGAGGGGACTGGGGGATTCTGGAGGCAGGCGCAGGGCAACCTGGGGGGAGGTCTGACCTTGCTGCACGCCTGCCGCCCCAGTGGGGCTGAGGAGACTGGGCACTGCCATCTTATGACTATGGGTGCTGCCATCTTTGAGGGTGTGGCAGTCAATTAGCCAATTTCCTCCTTATTGGCTGTGGCACCACCATCTTTGTGATGGCATGAGGGTCAATAAGCATATTACCTCCTTATTAGATAGGATTTTATCCTGGCATATTCCCCAACCCAATTTACAGTAATCCCATTCTGATTACTACCCCAGAAGGAACAACCACCTATGCCTCAGCTTACAAGTGAGGCAGCTGTGGGTCAGTCTACAAAAAGAAATCATTCCAAACCATAGATGTTTATATATGTCAGGGAATTGGCGAGGTCAGTTATCAATGTTTAAATCCCAGGGAATTCTTTTGTCTGCATTGGGGTTGTGAAACCATCTCCACCATTGACAATTTCCACCGGGATAACTCTCTTAACTTTAAAAGATTCCTTATTCCTTCCCCTTGTGCATTGGGCAACAGCAACCCCATTGAGTTTAGGCACCAGCAAATCCAGGATCACTCCTGGAACACTGGAAGAACATGAGGAATAAGGTTATACGTAACATATAAAAATCCAGGCACTCTCCTAACTATCCAAACAAAAGCATACTCTCTACCCAGAGGCCTATAGACCCTCTCCCAGAGCTTAGCTTTACCTATCCCAGTTGGTCCCACTCCAACCAGACTGCCCCAAATCTCACCTCTTTGAACCTACTCTCTGGCCTTACCTTCCCCACCACCTTATTCTTTTCTTCCCCAAGAACCATCCCTTTTCACTATGCTTATAGCCATTCATTGATTTATAAATGCTTTTCAACCTAAATTGGGGGCTGATTGCTTGAGTTCCCTTTCCTGTCTGAATGAATAGGTCTCAGACCACTTTAATGGTTGTGTTCCCCTGGTGCTGGATATAGAGGCTTGGCGATCTCTGCAAACCCCAGGATTCATAGGTGGCAGTATCCAACTGCCCCTAGGAACTCTCATAACTGTCTCTTAGTCTTGGGGGTGGGGATTCATAAGATTGCCTCAACCCGACTGAGAGAAAGAGTTCTTTTTCCTTGGTTGATGTTGTATCCTAGGTATGTGACCCTGGGGGTACAGAGTTGAGTCTTTCTGGCTGATACCTTGTATCCTAAGGTTTGTAGGGTTTCTAGAAAACCTTTAGTGGGATCACTTTAGGATCAGATAATGGACCTGCTGAGTGCCCTTTGGTTTTCTAGGTTTTCAGAGGTCATCTACATACTATAACAGTGCACTCAGGGTGTGTGTGTCGGAAAGCGAGCAGTTCTGAGCTTAGAGCTTCATCAGATACGGTGGGAGAATTCTTTTTTTTTTTTAATTGGTTAAAGTATTACACATAGTAGTACATATATCTCCCTTTTTTTTTCCCTCATTGACCTTCCCCCAGACCCCTCATCCCACCTCCTCCTGCAGTGTCTTCTGTCCATTGGTTGTGCTTATTGCATGCATACAAGACCTTTGATTGATCTCTTTCTCTCCCTCCCCAACCTCACCAGCCTTCCCACTGTAATTTGACAGTCTGTTCGATGCTTTACTGCTGCTGTATCTATTTGTTCATCAGGTTATAATGTTCTTTATTTTCCATAAGGGAGTGAGATCATGTGGTATATTTCTTTCATTGCCTGGCTTATTTCACTTATCATAATGTTCTCCAGATCCATCCATGCTGCTGCAAATGGTAAGAATTTCTTCTTTTTTATAGCAGCATAGTATTCCATTGTGTAAGATGTACCATAGTTTTCTAATCCACTCATCTGCTGATGAGCATTTAGGCTGTTTCGAAATCTTAAGCTCTGGTGAATTGTGCTGCTATGAACATAGGGGTGCATATATCCTTTCTGATTGGTGTTTCTAGTTTCTTGGGATATATTCCAAGGAGTGGAATTACTGGGTCAAATGGGAGTTCCATTTTCAGTTTTTTGAGGAAACTCCATACTGTTCTCCACAGTCTGCATTCCTACCAGCAGTGCATGAGGGTTTCTTTTTCTCTGCATCCTCTTATTGTTTATTGATTTGTTGATGGTTGCCATTCTGACAGGTGTGAGATGGTACCACATTGTCATTTTGATTTTCATCTCTCAGATAATTAGTGACTTTGAGTATGTTTTCATATGTCTGTTGGCCTTCCTCTGTCTTCTTTCAAAAAGATTCTATTTAGGTCCGTTGCCCATTTTTTATTGGATCATTTATCTTCCTTTTATTAAGTTGTATAAGTTGGCTGTACATGTTGGAGATTAAACCTTTATCAGTGATAACATTTGCAAATATGTTCTCCCATGCAGTGGGCTTTCTTGTTGTTTTGTTGATGGTTTCTTTTGCTGTGAACAAGCTTTTTATTTTGATGTAGTCCCATTTGTTTATTTTCTTTTTAGTTTCCATTGCCCTAGGAGCAGGATTGGTGAAGAGATTTTGTTACCTGTGGGTTCCTCTAGTATTTTTATGGTTTTCCATCTTATGTTTAAGTCCTGTATCCATTTTGGGTTTATTTTTGTGTCTAGTGTAAGTTGGTGGTCTAGTTTCATTTTTTTGCATGTATCTGTCCAATTTTCCCAACACCATTTATTGAAAAGACTATCTTGTATGTTCATGCCTCCTTTGTCAAATAGTAATTTACCATAGTGGTTGGGGTCAATTTCTGGGTTCTCTGTTCTGTTCCATTGGTCTATACATCTGTTCTTATGCCAGTACCAGGCTATTTTGAGAACAATGGCTTTGTAATACAGCTTGAAATCTGGTATTGAGATCCCAAGGTGGGAGAATTCTTGAACCCTTGTGGTAATTGGGTCTAAGTCAATTGCCAGGAGAGCTCTGCCTCAAGGACTGCCCATTCAAATACAAAAATGGGTTGGCTTATGGGTACCAAGGGGATGCTGAAGAAGGCACAGGGAAAGGAGACTTAGGAGAGTGTCAGGGATAGGGATGGTCGGATGTATGTTCTTGACCTGCTTGTTTACCTCCCTTAGATCCTTTGTCCTAGATTTTAAGATCATGAGTAAGAGGGTGTTCCAAGGAGACTGGCAAGGGATAAGAATGAATACCTCCTTCTTGTAGTCAGTGAACATGTGTAGCAATATGTACCTTGCTTAACCTCTAGGTTCATAGGAACTGTCTTACCCGAGCTGAAGTTGTGGTGGCCATCTATTGGACTACATTGGGAATTTAATGACTTGCCAGTCCCAGAGGATTGCTCTCTGCCCATACAGTGGGGAAAAGCTTCTGTAGTCTTTTCAGGTACGCAGAGGGCTCACTGGCAGGTGAAGCTTCGGGAGGTGATTATTCCTGTAAAAGATACTCCTCTGACAGAGGACAGGTGAGTAGGATTCTGATAGGAAGGGAACCTTGATCTGGAGGGTCCACTGTAAGGTGGGCCTTATCCCCTTTAAACGAGAATGGTGGCTTGTAGCTTCTGTAGGAGCTCTTGTCCTAATAGGGGCAAGGGATATTCTGGGATGACTAGGAATGTATTGGTTACAGTGCTTTTCCCAAGATCTATGGTCTTTTTTGAAGTCCAGGGGCAGGGTCGATTTTCCAGTAGCCCCCTGGATAGACATCTTTTTGGTGGTTACTGGTCCCATAGTAGGTAGCACCAGTATCTACTAGGAAGCTAACAGGCTTGTCCCTTATCTGTAATGTTACCCCAGACTCCTGGGCCTAAGCTGAATTGAGCCTGGTCCCGTCAGTGGTCCTCTAGATTTAGGACCCTGGGGGCTTGTGGCTTGTCTCTGTCACTTTGGTTGGGGGCAGTCTTTCTTCCAGTGTCCTTCTTTTTTACATAGCCCACACTGGTTTTTCCTTAACCGGGGTTGGCTTCCCTGCTGTTGGTCTTTTTGTGGACCCTTTCCTTTGGGAGTTTGTTTCTTTTAGAGCCGCCATGCTATCTTTGCCAGCCTTTTTTCTGTAACTCCCCTGGGGAGTCTCTGTTGTTGAATACCTTTTGGGCTACTTCAATTAATTGAGACCAATTCATGTCCTGGAATCCCTCTAGTTTTTGGAGCTTCTTCCTTTTGTCTGGAGTGGACTGAATTACCTAGGCTAAAGTGAGTGCCGTTTGGTTTTCTGGGGCATCGAGGTCAATGGGAGTGTAAACTCTGTAAGCTTCACAGAGGCACTCCAGAAAAGCTGCGATGACTCTTGGGGTCCCTGATTGACCTTGGTAACTTTTGACAAATTTGTGGGGTTTGGGACTGCCACCTTTATGCCTGATAGGTGAAAAGTGTCCAGGGCTGCCCTTTCTCCTGCCAAATTGGGGTCCCAGCAGGGCCTGAGGGATGGGAAATTTTCTTCCACTCAATCCCGATTCTCCTTGGGTGAACGTCCTCCTGGCCCTTGGGTGGCTTTTCTAGCCTCAAGCCAAATTCTTTTTCTCTCTTCTAAAGTAAAGAGAGTGACGAGTGATGAGAAGCTGTTGACAGTCATCCCAAGTTGGCCTGTTGGTATGAGAGACAGATTCTAGGAGGCTAATTGGGGCCTGAGGCTTCTCAGAAAAAGTAGGTCTTGAGCTTTCTAGTCATAGAGGTTACTCGTGGAGAATGGGACATAGACCAAAAAGGGCTACCCTCTCTGAGTTCCCTCTATTGGGGGAGCCTCCTTTAAGGGTAAGATGGAGTCTTCAGCGAAGGGAGCCCTGGGACCACCTTCGTGAGCCTGGGCTCAGCTCTGGGTTGTGGGTGGTGAAAGTGGTAGAGCTTGTACTCTCTCATGAAGGAGCTGAGAGACTCATGCCTTGTCCTTCTCAGGAGGGCACTGTAGTGCTGACTGGGGAGGAACCTAGGGATTATACTGCAGACGCAGGTCTGCTTCCTCTGGAGTCAGGGGGAGGATCGAGGGCTTCGACGGTACTACCCTTTCAACTCTCCCCTTGCTGGTTCCCTTTTCAGCACTCTCCTTGGTGCTAGCTACTAATACTTGAGTCCCAATCTACAGAGCACAATTTTTTAACCATGGTGGGGGAATCTGCATTAAGTCTAACCATTGATCTATGTAGGGGAATTGATCCTGGTGCCAGGGGTCCCCAGTGACTACATTCCAGACCACTTTTACAAACCTGGGCTCAAAAGACCTCATGTTTGGCCAATCTACTCTTAAGCATGGACCATTCTGACTCACATAAGGACCTCAGACTGCCCTTTGCTAATTTTATGCTATATACACTGTGAGGAAACCCTCTTTTAAGAGTTTCACATATATCCCAAAGGTGTCTTGGCTGTACTAGACCCTTCCTCCATTGTGTTTTAAAGTCTGTACTGTGGCTGTGTTTAGCCTTGTATCCTGGGTAGCTCTGGCCCTGACCCCTCCTCCCTGTCTCCTGCAGAATGGTCCTGGCAGCTGCAGGCGGGAAGGCTCCTCAAGGTCTGGCCTGCTCTCGCACTGGGGCCGCTCTTCCTTCCCACTAGGCAGAGGGAGGGAGGCGTGTCCCAGCGGGATGGAGGCTGAGGTAAGGAAGAAGAAAAAGACAGTCGTAGAGGGAGAATTAGAGGCAGCAGAAATTCTCCTGTCTGGATGTCAGGGACTGGCTTGTAACAAGAGGTGGCTTTAGTCCGGCAGAGAAAGAAGGAAAAGGAGGAAAAGAGTGTGCAGGATAATATCCAGTGGACTAAAGTCCTGGAGGGAATCCTGAGAGAAAAGCTCAGTAATCCAGTCACATATGCCGTCAGGGGTGAACAGAGAACCGAAGAACCAAGTTCTGTCCTCCAATAGGACCCTTAGGAACAACTGAAAAGGACAAGACAACAAATGGGGTAAACAGGTACTTGTGCCAAGACAAATGAGGATGGAGATGACCTACTTTCATAGATCCAGTCAGATGCCCACCTGAGCCACACAGTGGAGAGGAGAGTGCAAGTCTCTCCCTCCACATTCACACTCTTAGCAGACATTCACTTGGAACTTAAAACAGTTAATCGAGTTCATGTCTAACTCCCCTAACAGAAACAGATGTGGGAGCTTTCCTGGAACCCACGCTCCAAGAAAAGGATTCTCTATCCATGTCTTGGTTAGAATCCACTGGAGAAGGTATACTGCCTCCATTCCTTCTTCCTGGTAATAAGTCACACAAGGATGCAAGCAGGAAAGTGAACTCAAATTCACTTAATCGAACTCACTTAACCTCAGGAGGCGTTTCTAGTGACTCCGAAAGAATGCAGGGGTATGTCAGATGTCTCCCCACTTGGCCGTTAGCACCACTGAGGAGTATCTCTGGGGTCCTGGAACTTCTCAGGTGGTGCACCTCCCCCTGGGGATCTCCCGGAGGCTGGCAGCCAGGCTGTGGGAGGCTGTCTGCCCTCGGCATCTGAGACCAAGTGCTGGTACACAATATCTCGGTGGAACCTCCAAATGTTATATAAGAAATCAGCAAGCTGAATAGGAGACACCTTAAAAAGCCAAATGTGGAGTCTTTATTATGTTGGCAGACTCAGAGGAATATTGCTTCCAGAGCCTGAGCCAAAACACCATGGAAATAGTTTTTTGGTTTTTTTTATACTTTCCTAGGTCCTTTGTCTCCCAAATATGAGGTTTCCAGATCTTCGCAGGCTCTACAAAAAGTCTCATATGCTGAGATGGGAGCAGTGCGCTTAGCAGCTATCTTGCAGGAAACCTGTGACCTTGAGCACAATATGATTCAGATAACTAGGAGGCACCTGGCACAAGAGGAACCAATGCCAGACTCTTATGTTAGCAGAGATTTGAGCAAGTGTACTTACAGAAGCCAGAGATAGCAGAATTAATTAACAAGGGACCGTCTGTATTCAGTGGAAAACTTCTAAACAGCAATTCTAACAAGATGGGGTGCCTATGGTTCAGTAGAAGGAAGAAAATAATAAAGATTAGAGCAGAAGTAAATGACATAGAGACTAACAAAAACAAACAAAAACCCAAAAACAAATATACAAGAAAAAAAACACACAAACAATCCAAGAGCAGGTTCTTGGAAAGAATAAACAAGATTGATGAACCGTTAGCCAGACTCATCAAGAAACAATTAGAGAGGATCCAAATAAGTAAAAACAGACACAAAAGCAGATACATAACCACTGACCCCACAGGAATACATTTAATAAGTGGATTTGGCAATCTAACAGGATACAAAATCAACACCCAAAAAATTGACGGCTTTTTTTGTATGCCAAGAATGACTTCTCAGAAGGAAAAACTAAACAAACAATCCCATTTACCATTCCAAAAATAAAATTAAGATACTTAAGAATAAACTTTTCCAAGGAGGTAAAGACTTATATGCAAAAAACTACAGGAGGTAGAAGCAGAATATAAATATGTGGAAGAATATTCCATGTTCATGGATTGATAGAATCAACATCATTAAAATGTAGATACTACTCAAGGTAATCTACAAATTCAATCCAATCCCTTTTAAAATATCAACAGCATATTTCACAGATCTGGAACAAATACTAAAAATTCATAAGGAGCCAAAAAGTCCCCAAATAGCATCAGCAGTCTTGAGAAAGAAGAACAAAGTTGGAGGGATCACATTACGAGATACCAAATACTACAAAGCCACCATAATCAAAACAGCCTAGTACTGGCACAAGAACAGGTATATTGATCAATGGAACAGAACAGAGATCTCAGAAATCAACCCAAGCCATTATACTCAATTATTTTTTGGCAAAGTAGGCAAGACCATACAACGGAGTCAAGAGAATCTTCAATAAATGGTGTTGGGAAAATTGGACAAATACATGCAACAAATGAAATTAGACCAGCTGAAAAAGCTAATGGAGTTCATCACCACCAAACCAGTATTACATGAAATGAATGGTATTCTTGAAGGAGGAGGAGGAAGAAGAGGAGGAGGAGGAAGAGAGACAAAAATGTTATTAATAAAATGGTAACAAATGGTAACAAATACATACCTATCAATAACTGAATCTAATCAAAATAAATAAATAATCTAATGAACACAATAAAATGGTGAATGAAATAGAACCAAAGGCATGGAAACATAGAACAGACTTATGAAACTCAGAGGGAAGGGGAGAATAGACGCAGGAAGAGATTAACCAAAAGGGGGATACACACACACACACACACACACACACACACACTGAGTGGCCAGATTATTATGACCACCCCATCAGTACTTCTTTGGACCACCTTTTGCCTTCAATACTGCAGTGATTCTTCTTGGTATTCACTCCACAAGATGCTGAAAGGTGATGCGAGGAATATGACACCAGTTCTGTGAGATTTGATGGTTGTGGAACCAGCTGCTTGATGGCTCTTTTAACTTCGTCTCACAAATGCTCAATTGGATTGAGATCTGGTGATGGTAGGGGCCACCTAAGCAAGGTAAAGTCTCCCTCATGTTCTCCAAACCATTCCTGCACAATACAAGCACCGTGGCATGGCGCATTGTCTTGTTGGAAGAAGCTATTTCCCTTGATCAGCAATGATACTTAGGTATGTTGTGCTATTCAGATGTCATTCCACATGAATTAATGGGCCCAAATCATGCCAGGAAAACATGCTGCAAACCATAGCACTGCCCCCACCAGCTTGAAGGGTTATACTCATGCATGTAGGGTTCATACTTTCATGCTATTTCTGCAAAATTCTCACTCTTCTATGTGCTTGATGCAACTGAAAACGTGATTCATTGGACCATATGACTTTTTTCCAGTGCTCAACTGTCCAATCTTTATGTTCCTGTGCGAATTGGAGACATTTTATGTTGGTATTCGAACAGGTCTTCAGCTTCCATATCCCATACGATGCAGTGTACGGCCAATTTGCCTACAAATGTCAAGTGGTCAATCTGCCACTCAGTGTATATGTATGTATTACCCATGGGCACAGACAATAGGGTAATGAAGGCAGGGTAATATCTGGGTGGCAGAGAGCAATTGGGAGGATAGTAGGGAATATGTGTAATACTCTGAACAATAAAGATTTTAAAAAATAAATGAAAGGAAAGAAGGGAGAACAAAAAAATAATAATAATAGAGGGGAAAAAAAACAAGATGGCGGCATGTGTGAACACCTAAGCTGCTGCCTCACACAACAATTTCAAAATTACAACTAAAAGACAGAACAGACACCATCCAGAACCACAGGAAAGGTGGCTGAATGAAAATTCTACAACTAGAAGTAAAAAGAGGGACTCATGAAGACTCAGAGGAGCTGTAAAAAGCTGAGGTACGGAGACAATCTCATGGAGAAGACAGGCGGAGGAGGTTCTGGCTGGCTTCTGGCGGGAGGGAGTCGGAAAATCTCAACTGCACTGAACCCCAGCTCCAGGCGAGACTCATATGGGGGAGTAGACTGTTGTGATAAGGAAGGAGTGCATGGAAACAGGGGAGCCACGAAAGACAGAGATCTGGGGGTGTGCGAAAATGACCACACAGAGTGCTGACTGCTGATTGTGCCACTGGCTTTCTCTAGCAGGAGGAAAACAGAACCTCACAACAGCACTGAAATCACTACACTGAACCTCCATTTCGGGCAAGACCCGTGTGATCCAGACTCATACGGGTCCCTAGAACTCACGGAAACTCAGGGGAACCAGAAAGGTAGAGGTCCAGAAGCTCACACTGGCACGCATGAAAGGCAGTGGTCCGGAGGCAAGTGCGCATGCACAGGCACAGCTGATCCCCACAACCAATTGGCTTAGAGATCAATTCCCCGCAGTGACACCAACAACAACCAAGAATTAACTACAACAAGACTGTAAAGCCTCAAACAGACTGTGAAATTATAGCAGGAAGATTAAAGTAGGTAGATGGGAGATCAATCAAGGGACTTGTATGCATGCATATAAGCATAACCAATGAACATAGACACTGGGGGGTTGGGTTATGCCTGGGAGGGAGGGGGGGCATGGGGAGACATGTATAAAAAATTAATAAAAAAAAAGACTGTACACACAGTTCACAAAGGGGTGCACCAAGAGTGTCCTCCTGAGGTAACAGGGGGCAGAGCTACTGGGCCACATAGGACATCTAGCACACAAAGCTACTCTACCAACTCAGGGAAGCAGCGAAATATGTGGAGACAAAAGAAAAGATCACACACACACAAAAAAGAAATGGAAGAAAATGAACAATTGGATATAGAGTTAAAAACCACGGTTATAAGGTTTTTTAAGAATTTCCTAGAAAATAATGGATAAATTTAGTGAGATCCAAGAGGAGATGAAAAAGGATCAACTAGGAATTAAACATGCACTGACTGAAATAAAAAATATACAAAAACCTAACAGCAGACTAGAGGAATGCAAGAATCAAGTCAAATATTTGAAATACAAAGAAGCAAACACACTCCACTGGAAAAGAAAAAAGTGAAGATAGTGTAAGGAACCTCTGGGACAACTTCAAGTGTACCAATATCAGAATGATGGGGGTGCCAGAAGAAGAGAGAGCGCAAGATACTGAAAACCTATTGAAGAAATAATGACTGGAAACTTTCCCTACCTGCTGAAAGAAATAGACTTACAAGTCCAGGAAACACACAGAACCCCAAACAAAGGGAATTCAAAGAGGACCACACCAAGACATATATTTAATTAAAATACCAAGAGCAAAAGACAAAGAGAGAATATTAAAAGCAGCAAGAGAAAAACAGTTAATTACATACAGGGGAGCACCCATTAGACTGTCAGCTGATTTCTCAACAGAAACTATGCAGGCCAGATGGGAGTTCAAGAAATATTCAGAGGAGGAGCCAAGATGGCGGCATAGGTAAACACCTACACGGCTGCCTCGCACAACAATTTCGGAACTACAACTGAAGGACAGAACAGACATCATCCAGAACCACAGGAAAGCTGGCTGAGTGGGGGTTCTGCAGCTGGAGGGAAAGAGAGGGGTTCACAGACACCCAGAGGAACTGCAAAAAGCTGAGGTACGGA